>CAJVPS010000541.1:0-23072 GCA_910591765.1 Ambispora leptoticha
TCAGCATACTAAATCTTTTGTTTTAGTTATAGTATTTGTTAATTTAGTTTTTGATACCTAGTTTTAGTTTAGTACTCGTGATCATAACTTCATCTTATAATTCTATTTCATTTCATTTTTGCCTTGTGTTGATACAATACTCGTAAGTATTGGCACTAGGAAACCTTTAGAATAACTGTTATCTTCTTAACCTTTATAAATAATTCAGTTTTCGCACTCAAAACTTATTATAAACTATATTCATGGTAAAATCTACCTTCTAGAGTATAGTTTGTAATAATGTTATCTAAAAATCAATTGATTAGTCAAAATTTTCAAGTTCAAAAAATTATGAAATTAAAGAAATTTATGTTATTATGGTAATAATAATAATAAAGATAAAAGTATTAAAAAGATATTCTAATAATAAAATTAGAATTTTGATATACTTGTAAATAATTATTAATAAATAATCCAATAAAAAAATAATAAGTAATCATGAAAACTCAAGATATAATTATTTTTTAATTACTTAGATAATAGAAATAAGAGATATAAAAGGAATATAAAAAGATTTAAATATAATAAAAGTATGTAAAGATCTTTTTTTATAGAGAGGATATCAAAAATATATTATAGTAAATCTGGTAAGTGAATTTTCACTTGAATTTATTTTAATAATATTAAATTAAAAGAGATTAAATTAATTAAAGAACAAAGAAAAAGAAATTAAATTATACTTTCAATATAATAAAGATTTCTAAGATCTATATCAATATCTATAAATATTATCTTTAAAAAAAATAAATAATAAAAGAATAAAATAAATCAAGAAAATTATAAGAATTAATTAGTAAAGTTACTAGTAAAGATAGCTTCTCAATTAGTTATAGCCTACAGTAGTTAATTAAAGAATTGTGACAGAATTGTGATAGTTAATTAGAGAATTGTGATAGAATTGTGACTAGTTGTGGCTCTTATCACTAGTTACTAGTAATTAATATAATTTAGAATTTAAGATAATTAAATAATAAAACTATTATTAATTAAAGAAGATTATAATTAAAGAAAAGATAAAAACTAAAGCAAATAATAAAATAACTAATCAAAAAAATATGTCTTATTTATAATAGAAATCATTTATTCTCAAAAATAATAAAATAAATAAAATAAAAAAGTATAGCTTATTTATAGTAAAGATCTTCTACTCTCAAAATAATATTAAAATCAAAAATTAATATAATATTATATTTAAATTAAAATCAACTTTATATGATTAAAGAAATAAAATCAAGTAAGAGAAAGAATACTAATATAATTAGAAAAGGAATTTTTAAAAAGATTACTATTATTATGATAATAAGCTTTTTAATTATATTTTCTAAACAATTCAATTCAAAACTATTTATTTTAAGCTGAAATAACAAATTCTTTTATACATTTTTTGAATATATAAATTATATAGTATTACTAGTTAATATTATTTAAAAGATTGATATTTTGCTAATGTTTAAAATATTAATATTTTATTAATATTATAAATATTAGTATTTAAAATATTAATATTAAATATATTAGTATTTTATTAATATTACAAATATTAATATTTGATTATTTTATTAAAAACTAAAAAAGAATCTTTGAATATACTATTCTATTAAGTACAGAATATATATATGATATATAAATTAAAAATATATATCTCAAATTAAGAAGTTAAGATATAATATTTAAAAATAGAAATATAATTATAATAGATAATTATAATAAAAAAATAGATATATAATTATATAAAAATAGGAATAATTATATAATAAATTATAAAATTAAGAAAAAATAAAATTTTGCATAATCAAAGAAAGATTATATAATTAAAAAATTTTATATTATTATGATAATAATATTATTTAAAAATATTATTTATAAATATATTTTTATTTCTTGAAATTTTATTAACTTTTCTTTTACTTATATATTTATTCTAATAATATTTTTATCTTTTATAATAATTATTATTTCTAAAGAATTTATAAAAGATTATTTTAACTTTTGATAAATAAAATAATTTTTCTTTCTAAAATATTAACTATTTGCTTTTGTTTTTTTATATATAATAATATTAAGATATTAAATATTTTCTAACAGATATTATTTAAGCTTGAACTTGATTCTTAAAAGCTTAATACATATTAAAAATCTACTTAAATACTAATTAAGTAAATATTTCTTAAAATAATTAAATATAATTAATTTTAATATAAGACTTGAATTATATAATTAATTAATAATAGGAATAATCTAAATAGAACACCCTATTCCAGGAACTACTCCAAAAAATCATGTGACTTCTGATCTCATACTATATGACACGTGATCCAAGTTATACAAATTATCATATAGATTATTATATCTAGTAGAACTACATAATACTTGTACTATACAATATATTACATGAATACCTTATATATTGCATGAATAAAATATATGAATAACCCATCAAGAATAATTGAAAAATATGAAATTAATCTAATTTTATTGCTGATAAATCAATAAGAATCCAAAACAAGCACGTGATATAAATAGGTAACTTTATTTTGGTTACATGTTTGTTTTGGATTCTTATTGACTACAAATTATAATAATATAATTTGGTTATATTTCATGTAACTGATTTCATGTAACTGGTATAACTGTTGCTTTTTCAGATTTTTTTTCTATTCAACTGTGGCTTTTCTCACACAACAATCATGTTTTCTAAAGATTTTTTGCTCACAATAGGTGACAACAAGGCTCAACAAGGCTGAAAAAGGTTGGTTTTATTGAAGATAGCAGTTGAACTTCATATACAAGATATGAATTATGAGTTTCAAGTATCAAAAAAGCAATATATTATAGCAAAACTAACTCTCCAAATAAAAACTACTCAAGATAGAAATTCCTTTGCTATATCTATCAATATTCTGATTTATAATATACTAATTTTTTCTTTAAGTAATACGTAACTATCTTCATATTAAAGTCTAAAACTAACAGATACAGACCAAAGAACATCTGAACAAGTATCTATAGATAGTGATAAGAAATACACGTGTTAACATCCTAAAAAGTTTTCTATTTCTAATATAGAACCTACTCTTAATATAGAGTCCATTCCTAATTAAGCACCCCACAATGACATGAATAAAGATATTCTCTAGTCTCATTGGTAAATCTCATCTTTTTTATAGTATTACAATACTTTTCTAATATAGAACAAGAAGCATCCAAATCGAGTCATTAAGTTTCTCAAAACTTTGAAAATGAAGATGAGATTATATATTAGAATAAGTGTGACAGATTACTTACTTACTTTATCTATTTTTATCTATAGATATACCAAATCTCCATGTCAGTTATATCTTCTAATCATGAGAAGAAGCTGATAGTCTTATAAAAAATTACAGCAAGCAGAAAGGATTTGGTGTTGCCTAAAAAAGATTAGAGCTACATCTAGAAGATTATATTAAATATTGTAGTTACAGATGCAAATTCAGCAGTCAATATCAATCAAAAAAAAAAGTTGATATTCATGATCACTGCAATCACAAGTCAAAACACCAAGAATGTGAATAGCACATTAATATTAACTCACCAAGAAATGTCTCATTCATAATTCTCATGACCTTTGCTAATATATATAATCATCTACTATACTTTGATGCTTAATCCTATACTCCAATATATTGAAGAATTTCTGAAGATATTCTTGGCAAAATTTAGTTTCTTATCAAGAATGGAAACTTATCAATCAGTACTCAGAAAAGACTGTTGAAGACAAAATTTCCAAATAAGACTATTCTTAATTATGATCTTTCAAACATGATATAAAGATTCAAAATTTATATCGATGAAAAGTTAAATGCATCATATCTGCTAATGATATTTCTTGAACATAAATCATATGATCATCAATAGGTTATTAAATTCAAGTTGGATAATAAAAGTTAACTTACTCACTTATTTTGGATGTTACCAGAGCAGATTGTTCTTTGGTTGGAGTATTATAATGTCATTTTAAATGACAACACTATCAAAACCAATCAGTATTAAATGTCACTTTCACTTTTTCTCATCATGAATAACAATACTAGATCACGTCTTGTAGTCCAAGCTCTTGTGTCAGATGAAATAACAGAGTTCTATAAATGGATTTTGAATTGCATAAAAAAAATAATGAAGATCAAGCCATTAGTATTTATCATGGATGCAGATCCTGCAGCAGATACCACTATCAGATAAATATATAAAAACACTTATTCAGTTCATTGCATTTTTCATATCAGCAAAAATCTATCCAGAAATCTCAAAGCCAAGCTTCATAACCAATATGAAAGCTTTGTTCATGACTTTTTCCTATATCACAATAGTCTGTATAAAGAAAGTTTTTATAAATGATAGTTATAACTTACTGAAAAGTACTTTAACATTAAAGATTACCTAATAAAAGTGCTTTATTCCAGCCAACAAGCATGAGTACATACATTTACATCAAAAATATTCACAGTCAGAATTCAAACTATCTCTTGTATCAAAGATCTCAATAGTATTGTCAAATACCTATTAATATCAAGCAGTAGCCTGTGTAATCTTGTTAATGCACTAGATACAAGGCTCCAAGATGAGGCATAGTAGAATCAGTTTTTTGAATACAAGACTATGTCATCTTGTATGGGAATTGTATCAGTGGGTCATAATTTCTTTTCTAAAATCAATAAATAAATATTCAAACATCTCACCCTTCACATATTATCTATGAAATATCTGAAAATAACGCAATACCTATATTTTATCACAAGTCAAATAGATATTGTGAATAACAATAATAAGGTAAATCAAATCAAGAACAAAATTTTTGAAATCATTAGGATAATCTAATATTTTATTATGTTTAGGATTCCAATCTTGATGTAACAGATGGATTCATTGAGAATTCATATGATATCAAGCAAATTCTATTGAAATCAATAGTTACTAAAGTTGGCAAAGAAAATATTCAAGAACTATGAAAAATTGAAGATATATGACCCAAAAATAATAAATACTCACATTTTGTGATAGTTATTGATTTTATTTCTTATTTGTGTTTATGTATGTCTAATATATTTCATGGTATCATCTGTTATCATTATTTCTAGGTGATGATACATTCAAGAGTTGCAGAATTTCATATTCAAATGATATCTGTCTGATGATATAATGATGAATGAAAAAACAAAAAAATTGTGAATGATTGCTATTTTGTGAATTAAGAATCAGCAAAAAATCAACCAAACAAAATACTAATATCAAATTTGTTAACTATACCTAAGTCTGTGACATATATTTTACATCATGCAGCACAATAAAAGGTCAAATATGGAGAGGTGTGGAGATTGATATGATACACAATCCAACTTGCTGTTGAACATAATGATCATAGTGAAATGGTAGTATGGTTAAAAGAATTTATTGGCTGGTATAAAGAAATAGCAGATATACTTACCAGATTAGTGTGAAACTGGAATCTTCAAGAATCCCTTGCCAATAATGAAAACAAGAAGAATAAATCTGAATCAATTGAAAATCTATTAATATTATGATGAAAGGGACGTTCTGAAACTAAGCATTATAAATTCGCAACTGAAAAAAAAGGAAAATCATATATATACATCTATAGTGCATGCGGATAAACAGGATATAATAGCATGATATGTCAAAATTATTAGGTATTTATTCATTTTTTTATTCATTTATTCTCTTTATTTAATTATACAACTCACTATTTAATTTATAAATTATACATCCAGATTATTATGATTATTTAGTTTCTAACTTCTAACCCTAAAACTCAACTAATAGAATTTAAAATAGATATATGATTATCATGTTATATATCATAACCAATCAAATAAAAATTTTGAATTTCTGGTCTTAGCCAATCTAATTTTCTGAGATAGTTCCTGGAATAAGATGTTCTAATTAGATTCACCCTTAATAATAATATAATTTATTATTATAATTATTTAATAAATTATTTTTATATAATAAAAATTATATAATATATTTTAATTCTAATTAAAATTTATAATAAGTATTTAATTTAAAATACTTATAACTTTTTATTTAAAACTTAAATTAAAATTTCTAACAATAATTCAAAAATATATTATTATTATTAATTTATTTTTTAAAATTTAATTTATTAAAAATTCTTATAATTTTTAAATATTATATAATTTATTATAAGTTAAGATTTTTTATATTATATATTAATAGCTTAATAAATATACTTATTTATACTTAAAGTTTTTTTATATTTAAAATTATAATATTTAAAAATATTATAAATAATACTAAGTTAATATATTTTTTAATAATTATATTAAAATATTTAATATTAAATATTTATTCTTAATTAATTAATTAATTAAAAATAATATTTACATTTTCTTGTTATTTTTTTATAATAATATTTATATCAGATATATTTGATTTTTTTGATAATTTTTTATTTATATTAACAAGTTTTGAATATTAAAATTAAAAAATTATCTATAATATTATATATAGTATTACAAGTTATATTAAAAATATTATTATATTAAAAAGTATTATTATAGTGAACTGGTAAGTGAGTTTTTACTTGAATTCACCTTAATGATATAGAGTAGGAGAGACTGAAATAATTAAAGGATGAAGAGAGAGAAATTAGACTAATGACAAAGATTTCTAAGATCTGTATTAATATCATCTTAAAAAGAGTAATAAAATAAAGAAAGGAATAAATAAATCAATGAAATTATAAAAATTAACTGAGTGAAGTCACTAGTAATTGATATAATTCAAGATTTTAAATTGATTAAATAGCAAGCTATTAATTAAAGAAGACTATAACTAAAGTAAAGATAATACTATAATATAAAAACTAAACAACTAAATAAATAAAAGATATGACTTATTTATAGTAAAGATCTTCTACTTTCAAAAATAATAAATAAAAAGTATAGCTTATTTATAGTAAAGATCTTTTACTTTTAAAACAATATTAAATAAATCAAAAATCAATATAATATTATAATTCAAAAATTAAGAATTAACTTTGTATGATCAAAGGAATAAAACTGAATAAAAGAAAGAATATTAGTATAATTCAAAAAGAAATCTTTTAAAAAAATTATTATTATTATGATAATAAACTTTTAAATTATATTTTCCAAATAATTCAATCCAAAACTGTTTATTTCAAGCTGGAATAACAAATCCTTTTATATATTTTTTAGATATATAAATTATTATAGTATTACTAGTTAATACTATCTAATATACAAGATATAATTAAAGTATTATAATATAAATAATTATAAATAGACTACATTGAAGTATATTAAAAGATATTAAAGAATGTTAAAGAATATTAGAATATATGAAAAAATATTGAAAGATGTAAGAAGATATGAAAAGATATAAAAAAATATGGAAAGATGTGAAAGAATATGAGAGAATATTAAAAGATATCAAAGAATGAGAAAAGATATTTGAGATCATTATCTAAGTATTACTATTTTATCAAAATTAAAAATAATTTTTCACTATACTATTCTACTATGTATATAAATATCATATTATAAGATAATAAAAATATAGATCTCAAATATTAAATAAAATATAATATTTTTAAAAAATAGAAATATGATAATAAATATAATAATATATAATATAAAAATAGAGATATTTATAAAATAAATGAAAAATATAAAAATATACAATTTTACATAACCAGGAAAAGATTAAGGAATTAAGAAATTTTATGTCACTATAGTAATATATGGTCCTCCTTCAGAAAATTTTTGCTCTTGCAAAAATTAATTAATAATTTTTAATAATTCTTTCTTGTTCAAGTGATATAACTTGATTGATATAAACTCAAATCTATTATCAAATACTTCTTCTTCAGAGTAATAAATAAAAAAAACTTTATGAATGATATTATATAGTCTATCATATATGCATTTTTCAAGAGTATCCTTGTTTTGATTTCTAATATTTCTCTTGAATATTTCTGAGATTAAATTGAAAGTATATATCCAAGTTTATAGTATTATATCATTATCTGACTATTATTATTGAAAGGATTATTATAAATTAATAATATAACTTCTTTGAATTGAATAGGCTAATCTTTATTCAAAGTTAGTTTAATATCTTTTATCTTGAATATAGATATTTTAGATTATTCTTCAGAAGTGATTGAATTATTAGAACTTATGAACTCTGATTTTTTTTAATATTTTCCTATTTAATATTAACTTTAAATTCACCTTTTGATAAGGTAATAATAAAGATATTTAACCAATTAAAATCCAGATTAATAGTTATATTAATTGGTTTAATAAATACTTCAAGAGATTCAATAATTGGTTAAGTATCCAAGAGAAAAATATTATCAACTTCAATATCTTTGAGTAAATTCAGATTGTATAAGTAAATTCAAGAGCTTAATATTAGTTTCTTATTCTATATTATTATAGGTAAGTAATCTATAAGTGGAGAAGATAATTATTTCAAAGAGTTGATGTATGAATATTTTCTAATAAATCTCTCCAAGAAATTTAATCATTAAAAAGATAATTCAAGTTGATAATTGAGACATGATAAAGAATAATAAAAGTAAAAGTATAATAAAATTTGAAAAGATATAAGATAATAAGAGTAAAAAGTAATAGATAAAAGTAAAAATATAAAAGAATAAAGAAAAAAAAAGAGAAATAGAGAGGGTATTTATATAAAATTTGAATTAAAATTCTATTATAAGTGATAAGATTAAAAATATTGGGATAAGAATAATTATAAAAATAGATAAAAATAAGATAAAAAAGAATTTTGAATATAGAAATGACAAAAATTAAAGGAGTAATTTATGTGAGTTATTCAATAATAATTTGTGATTCAAAATAATCTTAATAATTATGATAATATTTGAGTTATCTTTCATTAATAGAATATTTGTGAACTTTTCCTTTCTAATTATGAATTTTATAAGAGTTATATCTAGTATAGTCATAAATATAATATCATTTTTTACTTCAGATAGGTTATATAATCTTTCTAGTTATATAATATAATATATTAGGTAAATTTACATAGAAGATTCAAGATATATAGTAATGTTAATTGAAATAAAATTCACACAGAAAACTAATTCAAGACAAATAAGATTATTATATTTTAAACTTATTCTTTATTCAATATATTGATATCTAAAATTACAGAACAGATATAGTATCTTTAAATAATAAATTAATATTATATAAGATTAATAATAAAATAAATAAATTAATAATAGATAATACTTATATGATAATATTTTCAGAAGATATTTATTAATGAATAAATAAAGAAATAAATGATTATAAATGAAATATATAAATTTAGTAATATACTAGCTAAATTAATAAAACAAGAAAAAAAAGAAATTTTACTAAGAAAATTATCTATAACTAAAATAACTCAAATATATTATGTGACTTTTCTTGACATAATCAGGTAATTATAATGCAATAAGTTATATGTGATGCAATATATAATATAACAATGATTTGTAAAATAAAATATAAATCTAATATAATTATTATAATTTATTATAACACTTCTCTTCTTAAGAATTAATATTCTTATTGATATTTTGATTCAAAAGATTTTACAAGTTTCATAATATTATAAAGATTTTTCAAGAGTTCTCAAGTAGAGTCATAAAAAGGATAACCTAGCCATTTAACTAAGTATTAAAATTTATTTTGAATAATTCTTTTATTCAAGATTGCTTTTACTTCATATTCTTTATTATTAGTTTCAGATATGATGATTAGTTGTGATGGAATTGGATAAATAAAATCTTTATTATCATTAGGATTATATAATTTTAATAATAAAATATGAAAGGCAGGATGAAGATAAATTCAGTTTATATATAATAGGTAAAATTATTTCAAGAATAGAAAAAGAACTAATATATTTAGATATAAGCTTTTTACTAGAGTGTTATTTATCTATAAGATCAATAATATTGTGAGTTGAAAGTAAGACTTGATCTCTAATTTTAAATTCTTGAAATCAATAATATTGATTAGTATATTTAGTTTAATGATTCTATATTTTTATTAATAAATCTTTAGCATCTTTTATCATATTATTCCAATATTGAATAAATTCATCAGTGATAGTAACTTTATTATTTAAAATAAGTATTATAGATATAATTAGATGTTGATCACAATCTAACTTAAAAAATGTGTGAATAGAAGAAGCTTGAATAGAATTATTATATACAAATTCAGCAGCAACAAGATATTTATCCTAGTAATCTTAATTATAGGTGGAATAGATTCTTAATATTTCTTTCAAAGTATGATTCATTCTTTTAATTTATCCATCAGTTTGTGAGAGAAAAGCAGTTGATATAGCTAACTTCATTCTAATTTATTCAAATAATGATTTCTAAAAATAACTAGTAAATTTGACATCTTAATCTGAAATTATAACTTGAGATAATCCATATAATTTAAAAATATTATTAAAAAATAGCTTGGCAACTTCAGATACAATAACAGTAGTATGAGTAAAAATGAAATAAGCATATTTAGTGAGATAATTTACAATAACTAAAATTATATTATATTCTTGATAAGTTATAGGTAATTGCGTGATAAAATTCAAAATAATTTGTTCTCAGTACTATTTAGGTATTTTTAAGAGTTGTAGAAAATCTATAGATAATTAATTATTACTTTTATTTCTTTGGCATTCTTCATAACTGAGGATGTATTTATAAATATTCTTGAATATTTTTGACTAATAGTATGATCTTTGTAAATGCTTATAAGTTTTATCAATTCCTAAGTAACCAAAGATAAAGATATTATAATATTCTTTTAAAATTTGAGTTCTCAGAGTTTTATCCTTTGGAATAGCTAACTGATTAATATTCTTTAAGTAAATTTTATTATTTCTTAATTTAAAATGATATATTCTTACTTGTTACTTTATAAAGATATTTCAAAATTATATAAAGTTATCCAGATTTTCTTGAAATAATTATTATTTTTATGTTTTTATTATAACTTTTTATCATTAATAAGTTATACAGAAATTATAATAATATTATTTACTTATAATGGATGAGACAAAGTATCAGCTACTATATTTTCCTTTTCCAGTTTATATTTAATAATAAAATCATTAACTTGTAAGATTTTTAACTAGCAAACTTGATATTTAGAAAGATTATACTATGTTTTAATATATTCAAGAGATGCATAATCAGTGATAACAGTAAAATATTGACCTTCTAAATATAATTTTTAAAGATAAATGACATATATAATAGTGAAAAGTTCCTTTTTATATATAGAATAATTTTGTTTAGCAGGTGATAATTTTCATGATTTATAGGTAATAGATTGATCTTTTTTTCCATAATTTTAACTAAGAATAGCTTCTATAATAAATTCAGATATATCAGTTATAATTATGAAAAATAATTTAGAATTTGATAAAATTAAGACAGGTATGATAATTAAATGCTATTTTAAATTATCAAATACTTTTTGTTCAGGCTTATTCCAGATATATTCTTGATCTTTATAAAGTAAGACTGTAAGTGATAAAGCAATTATAGAGAATCTTTTTATAAATTTCCTATAATAACTAGCAAGATTTAAGAATAATTGAAGCTCAGAAATATTTATTAGCTTGAACCAGTTATGAATAGCAATAATTTTATATTGATCAACTGATATTTCTTGATCCAAAATAAAATAATTTAGATATTTAATATATTGCTTGATAAGTTCATATTTCTTTAATTTGACATAGAGTTTATATTTACAAAGTTTAGAAAGAACAATATAAAGATATTGAAGATGTTCTTTCTTAATATTACTGAATATAAAAATATCATCAAGATAGATAATGATGAATTTATTCAGATAATCATGAAAAATATTATTCATAAGAGTCATAAAAGTTGTAGATATATTAGTAAGATCAAAGAAAAATACAAGAAATTCATAGTAACTATATCTTATTCTAAATATTATTTTATGAATATCTTCTTTAATTCTAATTTAATAATATCCAGAGTAAAGATCTAATTTAGAAAAATATTGTACTTCAGCTAAATAATCTATTAATTCATCAATATGAGGTAAAGAATATTAATTTTTAATTATAATTTTGTTTAAGGTATGATAATCAATACAGAGATAAAGAGTTTCTTTCTTTATATCTATAAATAAGATAGATACTCCAAATAGTGAAAGACTAGGATGAATAAAATCTTTACTAAGTAAGTCAAATAGTTGTTTCTTTAGTTTATCTATTTTAATATAAGACAAGTGATATGTAGAATGAGATAGTAGTTTAGAGTTAGATATTAAATTAATAACATGATTTATAATGTGTTTTGATGATAACTTATTAGGAAGTGAAGTAGAAAATACATTAGCAAATTTTTTGACTAGTTGAATAGCTTCATGAGAAGTTATTACTTTTTGATATATTTCTTTTATAGTAATATAGATTACAAATAATTCAATATTAGACAGAAGTTTAGCAAATTATTGATGTAAAATGTAAAGTAAGTTGTAATTAGATATAAGTTTGTCTTTACTAGCATTAATTTTGATTACTTTATTACCATAGTGAAATATCATAAAATTATTATGTTAGTCAATAGTGAGATTGACATGATAAAGTTATGATTTATTGAGTATAAGATCATAATATTGAATATTAAGAATATAATTGGAGATAAATTTTAATCTGTAACAAATTATAATCATTATATTAGATTTATATTTTATTTCACAGATTATTGCTACATTATATACTGCACTATACATGACTTATTATATCACAATCACCTGATTATACCAAGAAAAGTCACATTATATATTTGAATTATTTTAGCTATAGATAGTTTTCTTAGTAAAATTTCTTTTTTCTCTTATTTTACTAATTTAGCTAGTGTATTACTAAATTTATATATTTTAATTATAATTATTTATTTCTTTATTTATTCATTAATAAACATCTTCCAGAGATACTACTATATAAGTATTATCTATTATTAATTTATTTATTTTATTATTAATCTTATGTAATATTAATTTATTATTTAAAGATACTGTATCTGTTTTATAATTTTAAGTACTAATACATCAAATAAAAAATAAGTTTAAAACATAATAATCTTGTTTATTATGAATTAGTTTTCTGTGTGAATTCTATTTCAATTACATTACTATATATCTTGAATCTTTTGTATGAATTTTTCTGATATATTATACTACATAATTAAAAAGATTATAATTTTAATAGTAGTAAAAAAGATTAATACTACACACATATATATATATAAATATATACTTATTATTAAACTCTTTCTTTCTATACACTTTCTTACATATACTTAATATATACACTCATATATATATATATATATACTTATAATATCTGATCCTAATCTTTCAAGTAAATAATTCTAATAACTTCTTGCTAGTTTAACTAATCTTATTTAACAATAACAATAACTTACTACCATTCTTAGTGATAATTATAATACTGATAGTGATGGCCAATCAAATTATAACTCTTCTATATCAAGAATTTCTCTCAAGATTCTAATATATAAAGAAGAATTATATGAAAATATTAATATCTGAATTCTATAAGTAACTGAAATATTATATACACAAGGAATCACAGATGAACAAACTTACATCTTATATGCTAGAACTGATCTTAAAGATACCACTCTTTATTGATATTTGAATAAGATACATACTGCTAGAGAAAATCTTGCTTTTAAAAATTGGAAATCTTTTCTTACTAAAGTTCATAAGATATTTCAACCATCTAACTATCAATAATATCTTTGTTATCAACTTTATTAACTTCATCAAACTAGTACTATATAGGAATATAGTACTAAATTCAGAAATATTATAGAATAAATTAAAAAAATAGAAGAATTAGATCAAGTTACACATTTTATTGATAGTTTTAAACTTGCAACTAAAATAGAAATAGCTTATCAAGCATTATAAACTTTTAATAATGCCTAAAAACTTACAATTTATTATAACATAGCTATGTTTGATATTGGTCATTCTCTTAAAAGTGATAATATCAAAAATATAAAAGAAATTAGAACTTCTCTTCTAATAATATATATAATAATACTGATCCCATATTCATGAAACTAGATCATGCTGAAGATTTTTATCAGTCTAACAATAATAGTAATAATTATAATAATAATCATAATAGAAATAATAATAATTATAATTATTATAATTATGGTAAACTGTATCATTTTACCAAGAATTATCATATAAAAGAAAAAGTCAAAGTTAATAATATTAAGAATAATAATACTATAATCACTACATAATATAATAATAATATTGAATTTACTTATCTTGAGAATAATTATGAAAAACTTTTGAAATTTAATAACTATATAAATAGAAAATCTGTCTAGATTTTGCTTAATAATAGAGTATCATGAAATTTTATTGATGAAGTATATATTAAAACTAATCAATTACAAATACATAATATAAATTCAATCACTATAGAACTTATTGATAGTCATAAAAAGAAAGTTAACTCATCTGTCATAATCAAGAAATTAAAGCTAAATACTTATCATACATCACTAAGTATTATTTCATATTGAATAGTAATACTTTATTTTCAATTTTAAATATTGTTTCTTTTTGAATTTTGTTATTATATATTTGAGAGTATTATAATTATTATTCTTTTATATTTTGCTTTGCTTCTAATATTTATTGTGATAATTAATCTATTGTATTATATATTTATTATATTAATTTTTCTTCTTCTGTAGAATCTTCTTCCAAATAAACAGGAATTTTTAATTCAATTAGTAATTTAGCATTTCATACATAGATCAAGAAAAATAGTTCATGCTTTGTTATTAAATTTTGATTAGTTTGATAAGTGAAAATAATAGCAAAAATGAAGATATTTCATTCTTATTCATGTATTATTATCAATTTTTATAAGATTATACATAGTATTCTATTAAAATATTCTATTATTTTATTCATTTATAAGTGATAAGATGAAGAAAATTTATATTTAATTCCAAATTTTTTGATAATTCTTTAACTATTTCATTAATAAATTCTAATTTATTATCTGATTGAATTTCTTTAGAATATTTATATTTATAAATTATTTCTTTAAAATTAAATTTTGTAATTATAGTAACTTTCTTGTCTGAAATTACTTTAGCTTCAGGCTATTTTATAAAATAATTTATTACTGCAATGATATATCAATTTCCAGTTATTATAATTTTACTAGATTCAATTAAATTAATAATAATTCTGTCAAAAGATTATCCAATTTTGATAGGATGCAAAGATTATTTGATAGTTCTTTCATCAGTTTACTGGCAGATTTCACAGATTTTTATATAATTCTTTATATTAGTTTCCATACTATTCTACCAATATTTATTTATAATTTGTTGATAAGTTCCTTCATATCCTAAATATTTAAATAAAGATTTGAATATAAATTAATAAGAATAACTTTTATTTTATTTTCTTTGATAACTTGAAAAGATGTAATTGATTCTTTTTTTCTATTAATTTTGTATAAAATATCATCAATTTGTAAAAAATATTTTGCTTGATTATAAATTTTGTATTGTTATTCAAGAATTAATCCTACAGGATAAGTTTTTATTATCCAAATATTGTTATAAATTATAGTAAGTTATTAAATTTATATTATTATTGTAAAGAGAAAAGTTATTTAATAATCTTCTAAATATATCCAGAATAAGATATTGGTATTTTAATTCTTTCTTTCAGATCAATAAGTAATAATAAAGATATATTTTATAAGAGATATAATCCAACAGTTTACTTTAGCAGAATGACTTGATTGATTTTTACATAACTATCTCAAGGTATACTCACCGAAAAAAAGTATCAACAAAAATCTTGGTATAATATAACACACAAAAAAGTACATCAACTTTGATAAGCTATAAAATAATAACACACTAGCAAACTTTTAATAACTTTTACATTATTACAATCAAAAAGTGTTAAACTTTTTGATAAATTAGTTAATATTATGTTGGATTTCCTTTACTTTCAATTACAGCTTTAATTCTACAAGATATGATTTCTACTAAATTTTCTAGAAAATTCAAATCTAATTTTAATCATTCTTCCTCCACCATAACAGTTAATTTATGAATATTTTTAGATAGAGTCTTTCGCTGATGAATTCCTTTTTCTAATTGATCCCAAACATGCTCAATTGGATTTAAATCTGAGCTCTGTGTGGGCCACAGAAGTGATACTATCATATTTTCATTCTTCTATTTTACAGTTTTTTTTGCTATATGAATTGAAATATTATCTTCTTGAAAAATATATGTAATTTGCTTCAAGTTATTTATAAAAGACAATAAATTTTTTTCTAGAATTTCTATATAGCCATTTGCATCAAGTTTATCTTTTATGAGTATCAGCATTCTGGATCAATTATTGATAAAACAGCCCCATACTATTATACCACCTCTCTCATGCTTATAAGTGAGAACTAAGTAGTCAATAGCATATTTTTCTTTTGGCTGATATCAAACCTTTATGTGAATATCATTTTGATATAATATAAATCAAGATTCATCACCTTAGATTACAGTTTTCCATTCATCAACTCACATTTTTCATTTCTGATACCATTAAAGCCATTTTCTATGATTATTCTCAGAAATAAATAATTTTCTTTTCTCAATATGACTGTGAAAACCAGCTTTATAAAGATAAGACCAAATAGTCCTTTCAGTAACTGAAATGATTAAGCTTTCATCTATATGTTGAGCAAGTTTGTTAGCTGTAATTTACCTATTTTTTTGAACTTCTTGAGCTAAGTAGTGTACATTTCAATTGGACATTGATCTTGGTCTTTCACTTCTAGGTTGAACTATTATTCTTTGATTATTTTAAAATGTATTAATCACATGAATAACTTGCAATTGTGAAAATCCAAGAGCTTCAGCAATCTCATAGGTATTTTTTCCACAATTTCACTATTCAATCACTCTCTCTCTTTCAAAATCTGTAAGTTCCCTATTTAATAGCATAATTTTTTTTAATATTTTTAAAATTCAGAAGCTATTCTTTCAATAATCAAAAAAACTTGATAAAGTTTAATAAAGTACTTGGCTTATAAACATACTTTAAAGATTATTGAGTTAAATAAAATTTTGTATAACATCTAAATTTTGTCAATACTTTTTTCCGGTGAGTATATTATAATTAGTAATAATTTCAAAAACTATTTCAAGAAGATAATGATAAAATTATCTAATAGTCTATATTACTACTAATACTTCTTTTTCAGTTACTTTATATTTTTATTTATTTGATTTTAAAGTGATACTTGTATAAGTGACTACTTATTCTCTTCTATCTTTATCTTTTTAAAATAGAACAGCTCCAAGTTCTAAGTCTAAGTTATTGATATAAAGATAGAATTTCTTTATAAAATTAGGATAAATCAAAATAGATATAGTTGTAAAATATTATTTGATTTATTGAAAAGCTTCTTCTTGATCTATAGTTCAAATAAATAATTCTTTATTATGAAATAATTTGAATAGAGATGTAGCAATTTAAGAAAATTCTTTAACAAATTTTCTGTAATATCCAACTAATCCAAGAAATGATTGGAGTTCTTTGATAGTTCTTGATTAAGAAAAGCCTTTTATCTTCTATATTATTGATAGATTAGAGAAAATTCCTTTATCAGTTATTATATATCCAAGAAATGATAATTCTTTTCTGTAAAAGTTATATTTTTCTGGATTGAGTTTTAAATTAGTATTTCTAATTCTGCAAAATACTTTGTTAAGATAATCTAAGTATTCTTCAAAATCTTTTAAGAATATATTCAAATTATTAATATAAATATTGATAAAATTCCAATTATATTCTTCTAGTATTGTATTTATAGCCAATTAAAAAGTTACTGAAGTATTATATAATCCAAAAGTCATGATATTGAATTTAAAAAGTTTTTCTCTAGAGATGAAAGCAGTTTTAGATTTATCTTCTTCTTTCATTTCAATTTGTCAGTATTCAGAGATTAAGTTTATAGATGAAAATTAATAAGTATTTTCAAGAGAATCTATCATTTTATCAATTCTTGATAATAGATAAGTATCTTTTGGATAATTGCATTTATTTTTCAGTAATCAACACAAAATCTTTTCTTTCTATTCTTTTTAAAAACTATAACAATAGGTGAAGTTCAAGAACTAGTTGATGATCAAATAATATTAGTTTCTAATATTCTTTGAATTTCTTCTAATATGAATAATTGATCTGAAAGGGTAGTTTTATAAGATTATTATTTAATAGATAATTCATTTTCAGTATATATCTCATTTTGAATTATATTACTTTGGCTAAGTTCATATAATTCAGTTACAAAAATATTAGCATTATTTTCTAATAGTTAAGTAAGAAATCTTTCTTATTTAGCAGTTAATTTTTGTTGTTCAATAACTTTTTCTTCTTGTTTTTATTCCAAGAAATAGGTATAGGCTTCTTGATGATTAGTAAATTCAAATCTAGTTATTTCTCAACTAGATTATTCTAGTTCTTCTCTAATAGAAACTGGTTTAAGTTGATTAATAAATGCAAGTTGAAGAAATACAAGTTGAGTAATTTTCTGATTTGATTCAATAATATAATCATCTTCTGAATTATTTTGAATAATAATACTGATATTTTCAGTATATTTAGAATTAATAGTTTTATCTTTAACATTAATTCCTTATTTTGTAAGAGATAAGCAAGATATTATTTGATATATAACTTCTACAGAAATTTCTATGATAATATAGATATCTACTAATATAACTTGATGTGATAGAATTCTAATTACTTCTTTTTCAATATAATAAATATCATATCTAATATTAGTTAAATGTGCTTTTTCTGATAATTTTTCTTTATCTTGATCATTATAAACTTTGATTATATTATAATTATTATTTTATTTTACAGGAGTATTCTTTAAATAATTATTAAATTATTGCAAAAGTTTATTAAGAGCTTGATAAATAATATTGAATCTTTTATATATTTCATTTAATTTGAGTTGAGAAGACTAAGTTGAAATAGGAGTAAAGCTGATTTCTTTTATTAATTTATTTATTACTACTTCTTCTGAAATTAGTTTCAAAGTCATAGGGTGTTTTTCTTTATCTAATTTAACTAGAAGTTCAGATTGTATACAATTATCATATTTATTATTATTACAAGAAATTAGACATACTTGACAGAATTTTACATTGATATAATCCAAGCAAGTAAGTTGTTATCTTCAATTAGAACTGAGTTATTAATAAATATATTGAAATATTTTAGTAACAAAGACTTCTACAAAACTCTTATAGATGATTTCATGAACAAAGTTATTCTTATATATAAAGCAAGATAGAATTACTTTGTTAATTTTATCACATTCTTTATAAACTTCTAACAGTATTTTTCTTTTTCTAAGCTTATTAATTATTTTAATATTCTTTTTTAATTCTTCATGATTAAACTAATAAATACATTGATATTTATAAATATAGAAGTATTTTTTTTATAACTTCTAGTAATAATATTTTTCTGAATTTATTACATTTACCACATTGAGAGTAAGCAGAAAGATTTAATAGTTTTTCTCTGATACAATTATCACAAGCAGTTACTTTTTCTCTATTTATTTTGAAATATATTCTAGTATAGTATTTATTTATATATTTTTCACATTCACAGCATCTTTCAATCTGAGAATTAGGATGAATTTGTTAGGTAGCAGATTGATATATATCAAAGCTTTTCTTGACTCTTTTGTCAATAAAGAGTTCTTGTTTAACTTTATTAGTCCAATTTTTATTGATTTTGAATTTAGCATAGAAAGATTTATGAATTTTAATTATTATCCAGTCAGCAAGATCATTATAATATTAGTGATATTAATAATTTGATATAAAGAGATTTCTATGACATCAGCATTAGTTATTTAATTCTTGCCAGTCAAATAACTATCAGTTATTTCAATTGTATTATTAAGTAAACTTCTTGTCCAGTTATTTGAAATCTTCTCAAATATATTTCTTCCATTTGATTTTAATTTCTTCTTGATAAATTTATACTTTATAAATTCTTTTAATACTTTAGATAATTTGAAATGGAATTTCTCCAAAATTAATATCTCTTAATCTTTGATTTGGAGTATTAATAAGGATCTAAACTTCTTTAGTAATAATTTTAATACTATCATAATCTTGAAATTCTTGTTATCTAGAGTTTATAGTATTTTAATCATCATGTTGTCACATAGAAAAGTTTTCTTCTCTAAGTATTATTTTTCAAATTTACTTTCAGAATTTTTTTTTAATTCATCTTCTTTAGAACTGGTATTATCAAATATCAGTTCTTCTTTATCACTATAGATAAATTTAATTAGTACTTTTTCTTTTTGATCATTATATTTAAAAGTAAGTAATCCTTTTTTGATGTTAATATTGATTTTGATTTTGTTTAAAAAGTTCATGCCAATAATTACTAAGTATATTTTTCACTTCAGTAATATTCACTTCAGTAGGAATTATAATTTTATCAATATTTAAAAGTAGATTACTGATAGCTCTAAGAGATTGTTTAGACATATTATTTATATCTGACATTGAAATATTTGAGCTGTATTGTATTTTCAATTCCATATCTTTAATAAAATTATATAGAGTAATATATTCAGAAGTACTAGTATTAATAATTAAATTAATAATATTCTTTTTAACTTTTGCTTCACACCAAGCAGATATGTTTTTGAGTTTTTACTTAAGTAATACTTTTCTTTTTCTTTTTGTTTTTAAGACTGTAGCTTAGCATATTCCTTTTGATAATTGAGTTTTTTGTAAAGATCAGATTTGAATAAGCTGAGCAATAGTTATATTTGTTTTCTATTTGGCCAAATCTTCTAGAATATTATATGATTCAGTCATGGTAATAAGTACAGGTAAAGTGATTTTGCTTTTCTTTTTATAAATAATCTTTTTAATAAGTTCTTTCTCAAGAGTTTTTGATGATTCAGTATTATTTATATCTTGATTAAGAATAACTTCAGAAGTATCTTCCTATTCTTCTTCTTTTTTGTTATTAGATTTCTCATTTTCAATAATTATTTCTTTACAGTATTAATCTATAGATCTGGTTCTATAAGAAGTAGTTCTGGAATTTCTGAATTTTCTTTTAGCAATAAAGTATTCATATGTATCAAATAGCAAATTTACATTATTAGATTTGGTAGTTAATGTTTGAATACTATCAGTGAGAGTTTGTATTTGGACTAATAATGCATTTTGATTATTATTTGTATTTTGGTTATTATCAGTATTTATCTGATTTGGTGACATATTATTTTGTTACTGATTATTTCCATTAGTTCTCTGGCAATTATTTCCAAAGTTATTTTAGTTATTCCAGTATAATTGTAGTTGAGAACAGTTAGGACAGATATGATTTGGCTTATTATAATTATAATAGGTTGAAACTGATTTAGAATTTTAATTATTGAATTTATAATCTGAATTATTTCTATTATAATTTAATTCTTTATTAGTTTCAATACTTTCTATTTACTGGTTGAGATCTTGAAGTATTATCAATATAGCATTCAGTATTGAGTTATTCTGGATTTGAGATTGATAATATTTCTGGATTAGTATATCTGCATTTGCTTTTTCTATATTTTTGATAACTTATATTATATTTAAGAAGATTCTATTAGCTAAGATCTGAATCTATTTTCTGATTTCTGATTTCAATCCTCTTCTATATGTTCAAATTTTATATTCTTTTGAATATTTATTTTCTGAATCTATTTTATGAAGTAAATTAATAAATTTATTTGTGTATTCTTTTATAGTATCAGTTTGTTATAAGATTTTAATTTTATTTTATTATTAATTAATAGCTTTTTATATGTAATATTGAGTTGCAAATTGATAACTAAAGCTATATGATAGATCTTGATTATCATTTCAGACTATTAGTTAGATAATATTATCTTTTCTTCTTTTATCATGCTATAAGATAACAGCACCTTCTAGATATTCTCTAACTAACTGTACTTTTTTGATATTTATAGTATTATTAGCTTGGATGATAATGTTGAAGCCTTTAAGTTACTCTGTTAAATCTTGATCATTTTCTTAGTATTTTCTAATTGGAATAATAATTTTCTCTATTAACTAAACATTCTGATTAACTATGTGATTAGTAAAAGCTTCAAGAGCTGCAATAAGATTATCTAAGTTATTTGGTTATGTCATTTAGTTATCTTCTTCTTCTTCTGATTGGTTATTGCTTTCTGAATCAATTTAATTATCTTCTTTTAAACCAAATTAATTACTATTTTCTTCTGATTCTGGAATTATTATAGATAGTGTTGGCAAATCTTCTGAGTTTTTGGTTTCAGAATAATATTTGTCAGTATCACTATAAATAGAAGAGATTCTTGATTGAAAGATAAAATCTTGATGAATGAATTATTAGTAGAATTATTCAATAAAATTAAGTTATTCTTATTGAGTATTAATTCTGTCAAATAGAAAGATATTTACTAGTTATACTATTTTTTATTTTAATCAACTAATATATATTTTAGTAAGATCAAGTTGAATTAATTCTTGAAATAATAGATATGTAATTTGATTAATTAATACTCTCTAATATATCTTGTAAGTAAACAAAAAGTATAGAATTGTAAAGAGAAATTAGATTGAAGAGGATAATAATAGAAGTAATAGACTTGAGAGAGTATTCTAATAGGATAATTAAGAATTTGATCTGTCTCAAGATAATAATTAATAAATAGTTTAATAAAAGAATAATAATTGGTTATAAAAACTTAGAACACAAATATTTATCAATTATAATAAAGAAAGAATATATAAA
>CAJVPS010000542.1:0-23068 GCA_910591765.1 Ambispora leptoticha
ATAATATGAATTAAAAATAGAATTAATAATAAATTAAATTAATTAATATAAATTACTTATTCATCTGATTTAGTAGTAATCAGCAATTACTGCACCTCATACTGTGACTGCGCCATATGCTGCATCATGTCTACTGCACCACATAGATAAGCTAATTAGTTACAATATTATAAATAAATAAGTAAATAATAAATTTTTCTAAAGAATTTTATAATCTACTTATTATAATATTATTAAAATAATAAATAGTTTACTTTTATAAGTAGTAGAAATAACATAATTATATTATTTCTACTTAGTTTAGATTATGTATAATAATAGAATTATATATATATCATCATTCAAGTGATGATTAGTTCACAGGTTTATTATCATACTTGGTACTTACAATCTATAAAAAATATGATAATGAATTTATGTTCATATTATTACATTTTGATATTCATAACCTATAAAAAATATGATAATAATTTTATGTTTACATCATTATATTTCTAGTATTATTAAGTTCATTATATATATACTATATATATATTATCCAGTCATGCTATATATATACTATCTAATTATGTTATGTCTTGAAGAGATATCTTTAAAGAGTCTGATTAATGCTACTAAATATATATACTAAGTATATTATATAAATACTATTTCATAATGCTATCATGTATATATTATTAGATTATACTATCTAATTTATTATCATATAAATATTATAAAATATACTTTCTGATAGTGCTATCAAAAATATTATCAAAATGTAATTGCTTATATTCACTATCTTAGATCACTTTTCAATATCTTAAAATATTATTTTTAAATTAGGCAACATGAAAATGGTTATCAAATATGTATTTTATATATCAGAAGTACTTATCTAAAATTTGTCTTAATACTTATGCAAAATTACTTGATAGATTTCTGAAAACATATCCAAAAATATATTATTAAATAGGTAGACTTCTCTCATATTTATTATAATATATTACTAAAGTTACCTATCTCAACATATATCTGAAAATATATCTGAAAATATACCATAGAAATAGGTAGACTTCTCCTATAATTCTTATTATTTATTATCAAAATTATCTATTTAATTATATACCCAGCATACATACTCAGAGACATATTGTCAAATGAGTAGGCTTTTTTATTTTTTCTTATATAATATTACTGAAGTTATCTATCATAATCTCATACTCAAAAATATATCATCAAATATACCTGAAAGTATGCCACTGAAATAGGTAGATTTCTTCTATTTTTCTTATAATATATTACCAAAATTACCTATTCTAAAACATATCTAAAAATATACTATCAAAATAGATAAACATCTTCCATTATTATTATAATTTATCAAACTTATATACCTAAAGTATTCACTAATCAAGATCATAATTCTCTTCATTTATCTTACTAAACTCAATACATTTTTTTGATATTTCTGTGTACAGACTGAAAAAATAATTTAAACTTTTCCAAACTATATTATAATAATATAATCAAACAAAGATTGATACATATCAAAAATACAAAAAATAAATAAATAAAATGCATAACTTGAGTAGTAGGAGAATGGAAAAATCAATAACTATTCAAGTGATTCAGATAATTTTAGTGATAATATATCTGAATATGAATTAGAAAATTGCAATAACTATAATTTTAATTATAAATCAGATAATAAAATTAATATTAAGTCTCAAATATCCTGACCCTCTAAAGTAAAAGAACAGATATTTAATATGACATCTCTTATAGAGCAAGCAAGTTCTACATATCTTAAATGACAAGAAAAATTTGATAATAAATTTATCAAAAAAGTTGTAATGAATAAAATCTGTAAAATCATTTCTTCATTTGTTAGAGATATATTAAATAATAAAGGATTATTAAAAGATATATATTTATAAAATTATCTTTTATCTAATTATGAAGCAAAAGAAGAAATCAGTCTGCTTAATATATACACATGAGAAGAATTAATTAATAAATTAGTCATCCAAGTAGAGCAAGGAGGTTATTATAAATATTTAGTTATAGATGATATCTCAGAAATATATGAAATTTCTGAAATTTATGAATGTATTAATGGTCAAAATCCACTAAGACCAGTAATTGATATTGATACATCTAAAGAAAAAATGAAAGCTAAAAATATTAATACTAAAAATATGTTTTTCAGTATTTGTTATTTATTTATAAGAGTATTATATCAAATTCTTGATTGTAATTGGGAAGAAATTATTAAAGAATTGATAATTATAATATTATTTAATGAAAATAAATGCAGTTATCACCTTCTATATATTCTAACTTTACTTATTGATTATCTAGAACTAAAAGAATTTACAGAATTAGTATACAAATTAACCAGAAAAAATTATAGAAAGTTTATTGATTAAGAATTACCTGATAAAAATTTTAATCTTTATCTTATTAGTTTTGCAAAAAAAAATGCATTCTTCAATATTTACTAGATAATAGATGAAATAATCTCAATAATATCAGAGTTCAATCATTAATTAGTATGAATTTTAAAGTATGTTCTTGCATACTTAGTACAGAAAAAATAAATAATCAGAAAAATAGTTGTGGGTCAAGATGTGCTAAAAAAACACATGAATCAAGTTCTACAAAAATATCTTGATTATCTTAAAAGTTAGAATATTAAAGAGTAGAGCTCATGCCAAGATATAGAAAAAAATTCTCAGTGATATGTATATTTTAATTAAAAAGCATATCTAGAATGTCCATTATATAAATATCTACATGAAAAAGATTAAAGATGGTATGATCATGTATATGGTAATGATTTATTTATTATGAAATGCTTTTAATAAAATAAAGATGAATGGGAAGAAATCTTTAATGATCCATCTATCATAGAAAAAATCTAGCAAAAAAATAAAAATATATCTTTAATAATTAAACATCTCAAAATAAAAGGTTCAAAATTTTTATGACCTTTTTTAGAAATCTCAGCTTGGACTAATATGATTTCTCTCTTATTACAACAAAGATATATGAGAAATAATATGTAAAATCTTTATCTGAGAAGGATAATGTATATGTAAGATCATCTTGAGAGATAGAAAAAACTTATATATTAGAATATCTTATTATTCCTGATAATATAAATTTGCTTGCTTTATCTACATGACATACTTATTCTAGTGTTATCACGATAAGATTAAATCTCAAATCATACTGTAATATTAATATTAAGAATATAAATCTTTCAGATCATCAAATAGTGATATACCAAATAGAAAGTCTATATCATATTATCAATAATTGCAAATGTAAAAAAAGATATAAGTGTTTTATAATACTATATGATTTATGACTAGATAAGATAGTATTCGTGAATAGTCAAGTTCATATTCACTTAGCAGGATGATTGAGAGATTATTTATATAAATTAATTTATAAAGTGAGATATATTATTATTATGAATAATGATCGTACTGATCTTAATATAGAATGAATTAAAAATCTCTGAAAGAATAAGTAATTTTTAGTTATTCATAATACTTATTAATTTCAGAAAGATAAAATATTCTGTTTAGCTCCTAATAAAGAAACTATATTAGCTGAACTTTGGGAATAAGTAAGAGTGATGTCTTTATTATCTTATGAAGAATGAAAAAGTATATTACTTATTTACTATCTTAGAAGGAATGTATAAGATATTATCTACATTCTGATAAGAGAATTTTTAATATTATGCATAAAAAGATATTATAAAAAATCAGATCTAATTAAGAAGTTTCAGAATTTTAATAATGTAAAAGAGATGTAGAAGGATATAGATCTTATTATATATACAAGTATATTAAAAATAGGAGTCTCATATATTAACTCTAAGTTTAAATATGTATTTTGTCTTTTTAAAAGTTATATAGAAATAAATGTAAGAACAAATTAGATACTATTCTGTATAAGATATATTAAAGAATACATATATCACATCAAATAAAAATTATCAAATCTCTCAATTATTGAAAAAAAGTTA
The DNA here is from genome assembly GCA_910591765.1 of Ambispora leptoticha. Taxonomy (NCBI): domain Eukaryota; kingdom Fungi; phylum Glomeromycota; class Glomeromycetes; order Archaeosporales; family Ambisporaceae; genus Ambispora; species Ambispora leptoticha. The sequence goes on from CAJVPS010000542.1 coordinate 4,025, forward strand.
TTTTACTGATTATTAAAAGCTAAATATGAATCTCTTTTTCAAGAACTTCAGAATAAAGAAATATTTTCAGATGTAGAATCTATTATTTGAAATAAAGATATCTTAACAGTTTAATTATAGATTATTTACATATTGAAAAAATTCTGATCTTATCATTTATTTGGATGAAGAATAATAAATTTTCTTAAAAAGATAGATATAGTAGTTTTTATAATAAAAATCATTCTAAAAGCTAAAGATGATATCATAATATTAACTAAAATAGTAAAGAGGTATTCTTCATCTATTAAAGCAAAGGAATTTCAGATATTACCAATATCAATATTCTCAATTATGAGATAACTGAACATTTAAAAAACAAGCTAAAGAAAACTTTAGAGGAAATATATGTATTAAGCCAGTATCATATTGCAGATTATTATGGAATATTACCTAAATCTTTAATAAAAAAATTTATTACAGATTATGATAAATATGATGAAATAAAGTGATTTAGAAATCTTCAGAAATTATGAGATACAGGTACTAATAATGAGACACAGGTACTAATAATGAGATAATAGTTAAGGCTATTACCTATGAAAATTATAAAAATAATAGATTCATTACTGTAACCCAATTAGAAAAATATCAAATTTATCTGGAATTACTAAAGACTTATATATCTATTAAAAATATTAATAATAAAAATAAATATAAAGTATATAAGATTAAAATATACTTAAACTTGTCAGAATCAATAGAATACCTTTAGAATTTAGTACTGAAAATAGCTCAAGTTTTTGATAATATAGACATAATTTACAATACTAAAAAATCTAATTTAAAATCTGATAAAGCAAAACTTGATTTATTAAATTCAGTACTTTTTGTAACTTATGAGATAAAACTTAAAGCAAGTAATAAGAAAAATAATCATTATCTTCTAGTTAGACTATTTGATAGTCTGCATACTCCAAAGTTATCACCATATCAAATGGATAAAGGATAATTCTATAAAAATAGTGAGAATATATGTTATGGATATAGTAAATTCTTACCTGATGAAATAGAAAACTCTTCTAATTCTATCTTACAAGATACTCAGGACCTATTTGATATCTATTAATATATATATTTAATAAGGGTTTATGATATATCTCTCCTGAAAGAAGAATATTTCACATTTATAAAGAGAGTTTTTGTGATACTTAAAATTGATACTTGTAAAAAAATTCTATTATAAAGATCATTTTTGTGATACTTAAAATTAGAATCTATATAATTATTCATCCACTTCTATTCTCTGCACTTTTTATCTCTCATATCAATTTTAAAAATAAATTCTCTTTGTATGCTTAGGATAATATCTCATTTCAGAAATTATTAGTTTTTTACAGATTTATAAAAAAATTTTGCTATATTTGTATTATATAATTTCCAGTATAACAAACATTCTATGTCCTGTCAACAACCTTTTTCACAAATTGAACTATCTTTTTTAATATATGAATAGGTTAAATATCTCAAACTATCTTTTTTAACATATTAATTAATTAAATATTCCATTCAAAGTATTTTAATATATAATGTATAAAATTTATTTTACTTTTTATATAAATATATTTAATATAAAACTAATTTAAATCTTTTCAGATTATAATAATATATTATGTGTTAGAGATACTATTTGAAATATTGCTTATAATCTCTCATATTTCATAAAATTCTATATAAATACTAATATATTTTTTACTTACATTTTCATATATAGTATATAAAAATTAATTTAAATTTTTCTAAATTATTTTATAATATTATAATTAAACATATATTGACACTATATACTATACTAATACTATACAAAAATATATAAATTATATACTAAAGAGTCAAAATATAACAAAGAAATGATTACTGCTAAGCAATTATCAAAATTAACTAATTATTAGAGAAAGCCAAAAATTTATAACTTCAAAACAAATTATATGATTGCAATTAGTAAATCAACATATAATAAATTGATACATGATAGATATATGCATTAGGAAGAAATAAGACTCTTGATTCCTTCATCATTATTTAAAAATTATATTAAGAAATAAAAATAAAATACTGTTAAGCATTATCATAGTCTGGACTCCTATCTCAAAGCTATAAATTTTTTTCATTATATCTATGTATTATTAAATTTCAAATTGACAGATATGTATCATATACCTAATATATATCAATTATTTTTCCTAAAACTATACTATATTTTTTTTGATATCTTTTATATTTTTAGTTATTTTACTATGTAGAGCTATAAATTCTAAAACTTTTAATCTATTCTATATCTTATTTATGTCCATTTCTCAATAGAATTATATTAATTATCACCTATTCAATTTTTGAATATATATATCAACTCATAATAATTAATTTTGATTTGAAAAAATATTTTTTATAATATATATAATCTAAAAAATTATTTATAAACTATTCAATCTATTATAACATTTAATCATATTAGCTATCATAACTAAAATTATTGAAAAATATAATCTTAGTTCCAAGATAGGTATGTTTAATCTCAGCAAATATACCTTAGAATTTCTTGAGAATCTTACTGATGATAGAAAATAAAATCAGGCATGCAGATATCTTCAGGATGATTTTAAATTTAGCAGTGAATAGGTAAATGTATTGATATCTAATCAGAGGAGTGGGAAAAATAAAATTATAAATATTATTAAAGATAATTATAGAATAGTTCTAGCATCATCTTCAAAAAATCTAAAAGAAGAGATTATTAGAGAGATAGCAAAATGAATCTTGCAAAATAGATATGAATTTAGTAAGAGTTAAGTGAATACCTTATTCTCAATTCAGAAAAATGAAAATAAAATTGTAAATATTACTATCACTAACAAACTCTCAAAATACTTAAAGGAAAAAATTATTAGAAATATGGCATAATGGATTTTATAAGATAAATTTAGTATTAGAGATGTAAAAGTTGAAACTTATACCTTAGCTCTATCAGCAAAAAATACTAATACTGGCTCATCATATCTTACTTGTCTTTGTAAAGAATTAAGAAATCTTAATGCATCACTTGAAATAATTAAGACTATTAAATTTCCAGATATTACAGAAGATGTCAACAAAATTCAGAGTGTCAATTGGAAAAAGACTGAAGCTAAATATATCAATTATTCAGATGAATTTATATTAGAATTAGTTAAAGAAAGATTAGATATATATGATATTAAAACTTTATCTAATTATCAGATTCTTGCTAATATTATGATAATGCTTTGTATTCATTCTGCTGAACTTAAAACTTTATACATTACAGATGCTGAAATAACAGATTATATGAAGAATTAAGATCAGTCAGACATTTCTAGAAAATTTAGATCTATGAAAAAGAATCAAGAAAGAGTCAGAGAATTACTTACTTAAATTCAATATGCAATATCTTCTGGCCAAATAAGTGATCTAGATAAGTCAAAAGTTAAATAGTTTAATAGATTCTTAAAAAATTATAATTTAATTTTTAAATATTTATGAAAAATAGGTACTATTTATAATGTGATAGTATATGAGACTAAGAATATAACCCATACTTATATAATTGCTAGAGAATATCTATGTCATTCAATCAATAACTATACTTCTCTTGTGCAAAATTACATTGTAGTCAATTATAAAAAAAGAGGAGTTTCTTATGAGCAAGCAAAACCATTTCATATTTATGATCAAGATTAATCATGCTTTACTTTTACCACATCTACAATAAAATCTTCATCATTATTAGATGATTCAGAACTAGATCCAGATAAGGATGAGAACTCAGATGTTGTATCATTAAAAATTAGTTTTTTTCTAGCTTTGCATTTTCTGATGGTGTATGATTTTTTCAAGAAATATCTGGATTTGCTATTAAGTCAATAATCTCTAGCCCAATCTTGGATTTTATTATTTCTAGTAATTGGTGAAGAGAAATCAAAATTCTTCTATGTGATATCTGTTTAACAATACCAGATACTGCTTTATCAGTAATATGTGCCTTGGCACTAGCTTCGCTATTGGATAAACTTTTATCTTTCACGAAACCCAATTTTTTTGCAATCTCATAAGGTATAATTGGACATTCTGAACCCGAATCACAAAATACTTCTGTATCCCTACCATTGATCAATATTGATAGTTTTTTCACTGATTCTATTGGCGATCCAATCTTATCATCATTCTCTTGTAAATTCTGATGAGCCGGCCCAATATTGCTATCAGCTTCAGTCATTGTAAATGCGAAATTATTATTTATTAATACAAATTTAAAATGCAGAATTAAATATATTGTTATAATAAACTGTCACGATGAGAATTTTATCTTGCAAAATTAACAAAGTACCAGTTAAAACTATACTAGATACCGGTGCTAATTGTAATATTATAGGCGAGAGTATAGCAAAAATAGTAGGCTTGAAAATCGATAATACATCCGATACAGAAATATACAGTCCCATTAGCGAGCTCAATATATTGGGAATAATTTAGGCTCAATACAAAAACTTTAAATATTTTATTAAATAAATAGATAGAAAGTTTACTTTTCTACCTTTTTTAATTATGATTACAATATTAATTAATAGAATCAATTTGTTAATATTTACGTTTAAACTTTGTTTTCAAAAATTCATTCTGATCCTCAATCGTAATTGGCTCAAATCAGGGATCAGAATCAGATTTGAGGGTTGAATCAAACGCGCCCATATGTCATTCTTTTCGTTTTCCATTTATACTAAACTATGTCAGAACTAGCTACCTCTACTCTTGAAATAGACAAGTATTTCACTTTAAAGAACGAATGGTCTTTGCCGGAATATCTATTATACCGCCAAAAATGTGCTGATTTCCAGTTAGACAAGCATAGAGAACACTCCCTGTACACTCGAGGCCTCTCAACTATACTGAATATGAAAGAGGCAAGCGAGGCTACAATAAAAAAGGCTGGAAATGCGCTTGTTACTTTTCAAGTTAAGTTTTTTTTTAATTTTTGTATGGCAGTGGGTGGGTCTAAAGGAAAATAATCCTTTAGATGGGGTCCGACCTGCGTTCAACCACCCACACTTCCTGACTAAGATCGGGTAGTGATGAGCTACGGTTTGTGGTGGTTCCACCCTGTCTATGAATTTTCTTTCTGGTTGTCAGTGGATGGGTCTAAGGGACAATAGTTCTTTGGATGGGGCCCGACCTGCGTTCAACCACCCACATTTCCTGACTAAGATCGGGTAGTGATGAGCTACGGTTCGCGGTGGTTCCGTCCTGACTCTAGTTAATTTTCCAGAATACTGTTTTTGTTTTTCTTTTGGATATTACTAATAACCGCATCATTTAATAGACCGAAAAGAAATCACAGCTGGTTAAAGAATCTGGAAAAGCATTACTTCGTCACAAAAACGGAAATTTGCTTCAGTAGCTGAACGCATGGCTCTGACGGTATGAAATATTATGAAGATGCACGTGACGAGATAATCCTTAATATATTTTTGTTGTTTTCAGGAAGAACATATCACTGACGTTGTTTCCTCGACATTCGAACAAGAACGGATATTACGCGATGAGATTACAAAACAAGGGCTAATTGTGCGAAGTAAATTTGCGAAATGTTTGGAAGATACGGATCTTGAAGATTGTTCGAGCAAACGTCGATGTCACCAAGTAGATTATGAACTATCACATACTCCCGAACACCAAATGCATCATCCATCGATCTTGTCCTCAAGTGAAAAGACAACTAAACCACCAAAAAGGAAGTCAACAAGAAAAAGGGTCGGTATATAACTTAAATATTGTCCGCAAAAAAAAAAACCGCTTTTCACAGACAGAAGGCAATCGATTCAATTTTTTAGGAGGACACATTGCCTGGTGGTGCAAAAATTGAGAAGGCGACTCCCCTGAATCTGCTACCGTCGGATAATGATGATTCCACTGAAGAGTATAATGATGATAACGATGACGAAGAAGGTTTCCCTTCCCCAGAAGAAACTCTCGATCTCATTCTTAACAATCAAAGTAGCTGGATCTTGCCCTCGAATCTAAATGTTGGCGATATTTTCGCTAAGAAAATATCTGAAAATGCGGAGGCAACGAAAAAGAAAAAGAAATTATCAGCTATAGAAAAAGCTGTATTACGCTATGGTTTATCACAAATAATCGATCTATCGGCTCATATGAAACAATGGTTTTCTCTCGAAGATAGAAGATTTATGATGAAGGATTACATGTCTTTATTACAAGTTCCCTGCCTGAAAGACGAAGAAACTTCCTTTGTCACAACTATCGAAAATGTACATGCATTGTTTTAATTTGCTTGTTTTGTACACACAAATATACATGTTGATTAGTTTTTCTTATACAGATGGTTCTCGAAAAAAGAATAAACGAAGCATACGAATTTTGCGCTAGAAAATTTATTAGCTCCGAGGCGAACAGCTACATGCGAAAGATTAGTAAAGTATACTTAGATTTGTTAGTATTTTATTCTACTATAAATTTCTTTGATTCTTTATTTTTTTGTGGTTCAATTCTGATAATTTTGATGTTTATAGTATTTACAGAAGTGAGGACGGCGATATGTAGGATTCTGCACACACTGAGATTGACATAATACTAAAAGCATGTTCATATATTGTTGAAGGACTGAGAAAGAGTCTGGTAGTAAAACAAAGATGGTTGGTATAAATGAGATTTGATTGTTTTGTATTCCATTCTCACAAATTACTTATGTTATATTAAAATAAGGGGAGAGTCATTCTGCCCATTGAGAAGAAACACGGACTATAAAAATGGTCGCAAGTGTGATGTGCGCTTCTTGTCACAATCAGGAGTAGACCTTGGAGAATGGGAGTTCGCGTCAAATGCAACACCACAAAAGGCAATTGGCGACCGTTGTCGATCAGCTCGTATTAATCAATCGATATTAAATGGTCTGTTGAATCGCAACCTGACCAATGAACAGGTTAAGAAAATCAATGTTCCCTTTTTACAGATTGCGGGTACGAATGGGCAGATGTTAATTGAGGATTTGATTGAGGGTTTCTATGTTGTCTTTCCGGGTCCAAAGTTTGAGCTTCCCACGAAGCTTCAACATATTGGAAAGCTGAAATCCTCTGTAAACATTATCAAGTTTGTCATGGTAAACTTACGTTCCTATTCATTCAACATCTGAAGTATTTGTATCATTAATCCATTTTAACATAACACAGGATATGTATGAGAAGATAGGTGAAATCGTGGAGACCAAAGAAAGTAGGAATAATGCGTTTGATGATATTTTCGATAGTGATGAGCTTGACACGAGTCGACCCACCCATTATAAGTCGGAATATATTCGTAAACCGTGGTGGACCCCGAAAAGCAATAAAGCAAAAGTCACCGACAACAAATAGCAAACAAAAATTCATATTTAGAGAGGTGCTAGATTGTATATTTTTTTAAATTCATAGCTTATCACGCGGTTATTTGTGTATTTACTTCTGAAAAAATAATAAAGACTTTCACTAGCAAAATAATCATTTCCGTCCAAAGTATGCACCAGAATTTTTGAATGGTAAATGTAATATCAGCAGTGGTAAGCGTGATTTTTCCTGACCCAATTATGAGCCGGGGCATTTTTTGTATTACGCTTCCGCTGTTCAAATCTTGGCCGAATTGCAAGAGGATCACCCTCCGGCTTGCTTAGATCAAAATTAAAAAATCGCACAGTTTATTCAATAAGACGAAGATGCTTAGGAATAACTATATATGGGTCTTCGTAATGCCAAACATACCTTAATGCAATCAAATTCTCTTCGCATAATTCTTTTTTGAGTTGATCCCGTTCTTGCTGTTTGATAAAATTATTAGATCACCTTTATGAAAGAATTCATGATATTTTTCATGTCGTATACCTTGGACTTCGATTGCAAAGTCATACTTATATATAGTCGTGATTATTTTTTTCTTGGCAAAAGTGATCGGCGTTCCGAAAAAGAACGCGCGTTATGATTTTTTTATTCACTAATATAATTAAACATATTTGTATTTTATATAAAAATGGCAAATACGCAATCCAAAATTAAATTATTAGAGGAATTGAATTCCAAGCTTCAGGCGGAGAATACAGAACTTAGAAACGAGAATGCTAAAGTTAAGCGTGAGAATGCAGAATTAAGACAATCTTTAGAAAGCCATGAAGCCAGAATCACGAAGCTAGAGCAAGGAGAAAAAAGTATTACTAATGTTTTACAATCTCCGGTTAACGGTGTTCATGAACAGACTATCATACAAAATAAGAATGCTCCGGCATCTGATAGAGACTCCACCCCATTGCTTTGCAGGCCCGAAGGGGCAACCCTAAAGGGTCATAATGTTTCAAATTTTGATAAGCCCAATAATGTCTCGACATCTGATATATCTGATAGGGGCAAAGCCCCATTGTTTCGCAGGCCCGAAGGGGTGACCCTAAAGGGTCATAATGCTTTAAATTCTGATGTATGTCAGGAAGAAAATGAATTTCTGAATTTGCGGTATAAGATCGACCTATAGCAAACATTAACTGTTAAGGACGAACCTGCAAAGTTAACCCTAGACAATGCATGTTTTTATATCTGTAGCTTGAAAACTGTGTCTCAGACACTAGCTCCACTATATCTCACAGTAAAGGTGATCAATATATCCCGCCTTCTCATGACTCTATCACTTGGCACTTCATGCTAACTTACGTCAAAATTAGAAAAGTAGATGCAAAATATGTTACATATAATAGATAATGATACATATCTTTTTTCAAATATGAGAAAAAAGGATTTTTTTTCTTGATTTTTCTATATTAATATTATCTTTTTAATGCAAGTTTTAAAATGAGAGCAAGTATTAAATCTAATATTATAAAAGCATGTGATAAAAGTGATCATGTACTTAAAATGATATTTGAGAGAGTCTTTAAAAGATTTATTGACAAGAATATTTTTATTATTATTTTAAGATTTATCTAGAGATAGGTAATGATAGTATTTTTATTATGACTAGCTAGAATATAATCCAATTTCAAATTGTAATTTTCAAGACAAATATAATATTTAATTTATTAACAAGATAAAATAATAAATCTTAATCAAGATCTATTCTATAAGAAAGATTTCTTAGAATTCTCTTAAAACTATAATCTACTTTTAAAATATGAATTGAGAATTAAACTTATAAAACTCAAACTAAATAATTAACTAATTGACTTGAACTACTTGACTATCTAAATTTACTAGCTAAGATACATCACTTTTATATATTTTAAAGATTATATAAATGATACTTTTATTATGATATTTATATTAGTTTTGCTATGATCTAAATATTACTTTAGCTAATATCATAATATTAGTTTTGTTATGATAGTATTATTAGTTTTGCTATGATAATTTTGCTAACTTTGCTATGATAATTTTGCCATGTTCATTATATTTGTGAAATCTTCTAAAAATATCTATAAATAATATTTTCTAAAGTTAATATCTAATAAAATATAAAGAATTATTCATTCAATCATATTATAATATGAAATGATTAATAATATATAATTAACTAAGATCTATTAAAAGTTCATATCACAATAATATGTATTACACAAAAATTCCTAATAATGATAATATATTATACTTGTTATTATTACACATTCACTCTAACTTCAAATATGACAGAATTCAGTTAGCTCAAAAATATAAGTGGCAGATAGAATATATTAATATTAATAGAATAAAATTACAACTGAAAAAATATTTAATTATCAAACTAACTATATAAATATGATTTTATCCTAACCTATATGGATCATGAAACTTAATTCAATATTAGCTCTAGTACTGGTTTTTTGCTTAATAAATAATAGATTGATTCATCAGAAATAAATGAGCATTTCTTTACATTGAGAACTAATAAATTTGAATAGTGATATGCAATTTCATATATCATTTTATCAGTGATATAAATATATTAAAAACTAAGATTCTGAATATTTGAACATGAATTGACTATATTACATATAGCATCATCTGTAATTTTGTAATAGGAAGTGAGAATAAGCTTTTGCAAGTTTTGATTTAACTATGCAATTTTTTTGATTGATTTATCAATTATCCATTCATAATCTTTGAGAAAATAATTTCACATATTTAGATAGCCAGTTACAATTATACTTATAGTTTTATTCATAATTATTTTATTGAATAACAAATCTAGATGTTGAAGATTTATATATAAGTATGTAATTGTATAAATTGATTCATTATTAATAGAAGATTATTTATTGAGATTTAAATATACTGAATTAGAATAAGATTATGCTATTTCAATCACAGATATACTAGAAATATTACTATCTCTATATAAAGAAGTGAGACTTATGTATTTTAAATTTGGATAAAATTATGTTATTTCACTAACATATCTATTAGTAATAGCTATATATATATATCAAAACTCAGATGTAATAGCTTTGGACAATATTTTATAATTTTTATAATTAATATATTACTAAAATCATAACTTCAATCAAGAATAAGAAAGTTTATATTTAAGTATGAGCACAAAATTTCATTAAGTAATATATCTGAGATTTTTAAATTTATCAATTTGAGATATATCATTTTTGAGTAATAGAAAGATTTTGTCTTTTCATATATAACTCTTTTAAATTTTCTTAATTGCCAATAAAAAAATCCAGATATATTTTTATTATATTAATTCTGCTGATAATATTTTATAAAAAACTTAATATATCTTTATAGAATTGGAGTATTACAATGATATTAAAGATAATTGACAAATAAAATAGGATAAAGCACTTTATTCTTGGCTAAGATACTGAATATATTTTTGAGTAATTCTGGAATAATAAGAGGATAGGCCATATTTATTTCCTTTTTTTTCTCAAATTCAAAAAAAGATATATAATTAATTAATTAAAAATAATATATTATTAATTATAATATCTGGTTTTGAGTGATGAAGTTAAGAGAAAATAGGATATCACACTTTATTCATCTAATTTTAAAGATATATCCCAATCAAGCTATATGCTTAAAGGATCATCTACTGTCTTAGTAAAATCAAAAATCATGAATTCTCAATTCTATAAATACTTATTAATAATCTTGAATATCTTTTTTAGATCATCTGTATATTGATATATAATTCTATTAATATCATATTTACTATCTAATCTCTGAAATAGATATAAATATGAGATATTTTCACAGATAATTTTAGGAGTTTGAATATATTTCTGGCTTACATATATAGATAAGATATTTTGATATTAACTACTAATGAAGTAAGAAATAATTCATTCTTGCATTTTTTTAAGTTTAACATGTAGATTCTCAAAAATAATAACTATACTTCATTCCAGAAAAAATTTAGTTATATCTGGAATCTTATCTAATAATATCTATTTAAATATAATATTTTTTTAATATAATTTTAGAGTATTTATAAAGATTCAATACCTATTTTATATAAGTTGCCATTTTGATTCAAAATATTTGACTATTAATTTAAAATCATCTTTTCTAATATACCAATTACTTTTTTTTCCATTAAAATTTATTCTCATATTAGTTTTTCCATTATTTGAGCTTCTATTTATAAGCATTCTAAATAGATAATCTGGTAAATACTTATTATCTTTCATTCATTTTGATAACTTTTTAGATATCTCATTAATATTATATACATATATAGACATGTCTTTATCTTTTATTCTAATCAAGATAAGTAATATTTATTCTTTATATAATAAATAATCTTTCTTTTACAATTCACTTTTTATATATAATAATAAATTATAACTATAGAGAATTATAATGAGATTTATATCCTCTCTTTTACATATTTTCTGCTTTTTTTCATCACACTTTCTTTGCTCATCTAAGTCTATCTTGCCTTGCTTATAGAATATTAGATTCTCAGAAAAATATTGAGATCTTTGAAATTCATATATCAATTTTAATTCTTTATTATATCCATCTAATTATATCCTATTCAAAAATGACAGTTTACAAGATAAAAATTTCTTACCTAACAAATCTTTGAAAATATATTTACAGTAATACTTATTAATATGATAAAAATAAACTAAATATCATTTGAATTTTTACTTCTGGATTTTATAAGATACTTCCTATTGATAGAGTCTATTTTCACATGATCAAAGATATATATTTAGATCATTTATATAATTAGTTTTATCAAGATATTTTTCATCATGCTTCTTTACATACTTTTTAGCCTTAGCTATTTTATTAATAATATGAATAAAATTAACAGATCTAGAGCAAGTATTTTATTCTAATATACCTTGGGATAGGTACTAAAGTATATTTATATTCACATATATAAGTTCTTCTTTCATAAATTCTTGCTTTGGAAGATATTCATTATTATTATTTCTGAGATAATATAATACTGACTTATTCTTTATTACTATAATTTTTCAGATTTTATGTAAAGAAGAGCTTCAAATTTCATTTATCATATATCTTTAATTTTTCATATCCTCTTTCTATTTCATATTAGTGAGTAAGTAATGAATAGTATCTTCTTTTTTTAATTTTTCTTCATCTTTACTAACTAAATATTTGTATTTTATAAATAATCTAGATTCTATCCTATTTAATCTAATTGTCTTTATAGGTATTAACTCCTATTTCTTTGAGTCTGATGCTTATATAAGTTATATTGAATAATTATTCAGATATTCAAGAACTTTTGATAAATACTTAACCTATATTCTTATTAATTTAGAATTCTGGATATAGTTTCAATAGCAGATTAAACTTTATATAGCATCTCTATTAATGTCTTACAAAATTTGTCTATAATAGCAAGATCTTGATGACTATATGCACTAATCAATCTAATTATTATATTATATTCTTCTATTATTTTACTTATCTCACCTATAAATTCACATTCTTGATTGTATTATAAAAGTGTTGACCATACAAGTAGATTTGATAAATCATTATAAATTTTTTTGAAGGCTTTGGCAATCTCTAGATTATTTTTCAATATAAGAAAAATAGCATATTTAAAATATAATGCAATATTTATAATGGTGAATACCTATTTATATATTTTTTTATTAATAGTATCATTTGTAAGATACAATAAATTACATATATGTATACAGTCTGAATATAAAATTTTTTTATAACTCATCTGTAGAGTATTTTTTGATGATAAAGCATATTTTTGCTATTTATTCTGATTATATAACTATTCACAAACTTTTTATATAGGAAATTATATTCTTTATCTCTGATAATATTATATAACTTTTGAGTATTAAAATGATAATCAGTAGATTGATAATAAAGCATGCTCAGAATAATTTGTAATTCCTTATCTGAATTGATTCTAATAATAGATTTGCTTAATTTACTTATTTTTGATATTATTTATTATAATAAAAATTATGTTTAACAAAGTCAAGAGATAATAAAGTTGATATAGATCAAAGATTGAGTTATTTTTTACTCTCAGAATATAAAATAGAAAGAAATAATTTTCTAGATCTGGTATTTATACAACTTACATAATCAAATATCAAATTATAGGAGAAATTAAATTATGAAGTAGAAATAAATTATATGAATAAGAGAAAAATTTGTAAGCTTATATGGAATTTAGAAAAATGTGAAAGAGAGTTAACATGTCATACTATAGTACTACTATTCTTGATTAGGAAGAGAAGATCCAAAATCTAAAAAATCAAATAATAGATTTATGCAAATAATTAAGATTAGCTCTCAAGAAAATTAAGATAAATGAAACTTTTATTGATACCAAAAATAATTAAATAGCTAGATATGAGAAGAATATTTTAAAACTTAAGACAAGAATCAAAGAATTAATATGTCACAAAAAAATATCACCTAATCAAATAAAAATGACATCTTTATCAAGATTACTAAGAATTGAAGATGATATAACTCTTACATCATTTGAAAGTCTCTGTTAATTAATCAGAAATAATTTATAGTACTTTCTTATTATAATATTAGAAAATATAATTAGACAGACTTTAGATAGGATTACTTAGTATTATAATTAATCTCAGAATAAAAAATATATCTTAAAAAGATAACTTTAGAATTTACATAATATCACTATATCTACAATTCAAAATTATCAAAATATAATTTATAAGTTAAATAATCAATTAATATAAGAAATAGAAAGAATAAATAATACTATCAATGATAATAGGACATTATAGAGAATTAATACAAATATATAGAATGCATGATATATGTGTGAAGAAGATTATAAAAGTAAAAAGTTAAAGCATATTTTCTAATGAGTTTATTATAGGATAAATACAATTTAATTATTATCAGAAATTTTCACTCTAAAACTTCTTTACAATAAGTATAAAAATAAAGTTCAATCATATACTATTTTGTATAGAAAATATAATAAATGGAAAAATAGAACTAGAGCTAAGTATGCTAAATATAACAAGTGGAAGCTTAGAATGAGATTAATCTGTGATACTAATTTAGAATTGAAAGATTGAATTAATTTTTTAAATCAAAGAATTTTAGATTTATAAAATAATATACTGCAGAATTATAATAATAATTAAAATATGGCAAAATATGAATTACTAAAGTTTTATAAATTGACAGATCCAGAAGATTTTATTAGAAATTTTTACCAACAGTATGAATATACTAATTATGATCCAAATGCTGAATATAATATATAAATGAGAATTCATAGAATTTTTGAAAATTATCTCAAAGATGATATGAAAGATTAATATGAAAGCAGAATTAAAAATAAAAATTGGAAATTATAAAATATTACTGTAAATACTAGCATAGTAACTCTTTATGCTATTAATATATTAACTAATAATCAAATATGTACTATTAATATTATCAGATTTAGAAGTAAAGCTCAGACTATTTAAGAGATTACACCAGCTAATGGTAATTTACCTATATAACTATTAATTTTGTCTCATTTAATATGAGATAAAGATTGAATAACTAATTAACTTAGCTTTCAATTCTCCTAATATGAGTAATAATAGAAATATTATAGCTTTGAATATTATTATTGGTTAAGTAATTAATTATTTTTGATGTAAGTACCCTATCATTACTATGGAAAAGTCACAATTAATATTTTATTCTTTATTCCAAGATAATGATCTAGTAAATTAGTTTTATTTAAAATTAAAAAGATTAATTAAATAAGCTTATCTCACACTAGCAGAAGCAAATTAGGAGAAGTTAGTTAGATAATAATTCTTTAAAGAAATTTTGCATGATAATAAATTAGAAGTAACTCATATTAAACTTGAACATTTAATTTCTATTTTAATATAGAAATTAAAAGAAATTAAAAGATGAAAGGCAGAATTAATATTAGGTAAATATAACTCTGAGATCCACTTAGTCACTTCTCAATTATAATCAAGAATAAATATAAATAGCTCTTATAAATCAAGTAATACAGGTATAACTAAAAGTGAAGTTGAAAATCTGATAAAATCTATAATAAATTCCATTAAAAATTAACTCATTCTAGGTACTATGCATCTCACTCCACAGATATGAGATAGAAAGTTATCATATCTCAGTCAGATAGAACCAGAAAAATTATATTCAGATTCAAAACTCTAATTTAATGATCAAGAATGATTAACAAAGTATGAAATATTAGAATATCTTAATATTATAGTTAAAGATATATCATTTTTTCAGAATATCACAGATATTATTTTCAAAGATGTATTAAAAAATATTTCTGACTTCTTTTTAAAGAAAAATACAGAAAGCAATTTAGCTATATGACAAAAAAATATTGAACAAGATTCTGATAAGAAATTTTTTAATCACATAAGTAAGTTATCAATAAATAAGACTATATCTAGATAGGTCAAGAAGAAAATTAAGAAAATATTCCAATACAGATATTCAAATTGCAATAGGACTGGACATAATTCTTACAAGTATACTCATAAGAAAAGATCTAAGAATAGATTCAAAAAGAGTAGTAATATCAATAAGATTATTGTAGATTCTGACTCTAGTTCAGATACAGACTCTTCTGATAATGATTCTTCAGATAATAACTTTGATCCTGAGAAAATCTTATCTAAATCTGAAGTTAATATTAATATCAATATCATATATTTAAAAAAAAGTAAAGAATAATTCAAAAAATAGATCATCTTTCAATAAGAATAATTCAAATAAATCATCTTTTAAGAAATTCAAATTACGTAAAATAAAAAAAGATAATTCTATCTCTAATAAAATATAAAAAAGTTCAGATATAATTATTGATAAATAAATCTGAAAAATAATTTTAAATATGTTTAATGATCCAGATATAATAGAAATAATTAAAAATAATATCTTTAATTTTACTAAAACTTCTACAAATAATATAATTCTATCTATTATAAATTTAGATTTTACAAATTATCAAGAATCAGTTCCAGATATATCTGAATCAGAGGAAGAAAAGATTATAAATGATCTTATAGAGATTGATTTTATTCAAAAAAAAGATTCAACTATGGACATAATAACTATAAAATACAAAATTAAATAATTAATAATATTGATAATGATGATAGATTCTGATACAAATTTTTCAATTATAATAGAAGATATTATTAAATATTTAAAACTTATAATTGATACAAAAGAAAAATATGATCTTAATGGAATTGTTACATTATTTATTGAATCTATTGGAATTATCCATAATATTTTAGTAACTTTTACCTCAGGTTATACTATATATTCTGATTTTACTATTATTAAATATTATAAGCTGATGCTAATTTTATCAAATACTCTCTTAGATAAATATGATTATAATTTACTTACATTAAAATGAGAATTAAAACTTATATGTAATGATAAAGAGTATTTTATTCCAATAAATATGCATAAGATCAAGAATAAACTTGAAGTAAATTATGTAACTATAACTTAAAATAGTAAGTCTTTAATATCTAATCAAATTTATCAGAAGATAGATAGTGATGAGAATAATAATATATTATTAAAGGAATAATATACTCCTGCAGATTTTAACTTAGATTCTATCAATTTAACTTTAAAAAAAATGCATGAATTGTAAGAGAACTACCAAGCTTAATATTCATAATAGACTTTTACTATCAAAATATGAAATTATGAATAAAGAAAAAATCAATTAAGAATTGCTAAAGATAGTTACTTTGTAAGTATTTAATACATAATCTAAATATTTTATTTATTTCTTTCCCTCATTTAACACTTGTTCAAGTGGAATATTAATAATAGTGATTGAATCAGAAATTTAAACAGATTTAAACTTTGATCATCTCTTTTTTATCTGTTTATCTGAGATATTATCTGAAGTGTGTAGGCTTAAAGAGTCATTATCTTGTAATAAAGATATATGATTATTTTCTAATTATTCATTTAGAGATATTGATATTATTTTAGGAGACATTATACTTTATATTTGAGATGAATGAGAGTATATAATTTGTTATTTATGCTCTTAATTCTCAATATATTCTTTGATTCAAATATAGGATATATAATATTTTTTTATCATGATATTAATAGCATCAGATACTCTATTAAATAATATTTTAATTTCTTTAATTACTTCATCTGATAAAAATCTTGTATTAGTACTATAATATTCTTTATGAATATGATCTATATCAGAATATTTTTATTGTTTATAAACTTTTAAAAAATAAAAAAAAATTTCAAAATATTTTACTATAGTTTGATATATATTAATACATTTCAAAATATTTCAAAATATTTGTATATGCTTTAAAATATTTAAAAATTTTTTAATATGTGTAAATATTTATACTAATTATTTATCATATCTGTAAATTTTCATATAACATAAATATATGTATGTAATATGTGATATTTTCTAGTTAAAAGTAATATTATATTTTATATATCTCTACTATTTATTATCTTACAAATTACTTTGAGTAAAAGATATATTTTATTTAATCAAAATCTTTTAGATATTTTCTAATAACCAGAAATTTTATAATTTATCTTATTTTTATTATACATAATTTAATCAAAATATATGACCAATGCGCAAGATAAAGAATCTCATATTATAAAAGTTATATCTGAATTAAATTCTTATAATAAAAAATTACAAAATAAGTATATAAAGCAGGAGCAAAATTTTGATCATGAATGGAGAAGTTGGAAATAAAAGAGAAAAAAATGGAGTCAGAAATTAATTAGATCTAATGTTATAATTCAGAAATTATGTATTCATGATCTTAAACTCATTGATGAAGCTAGATATTTACAGATTGAAAATGCTAATAAAAATATTTTTATTGCTAAATTCAAGACTGAGAATATTACAAAATCTAAGAAAATTAAATTACTTGAGTCTATAATCAAGATATTAGAAGGTAAGTTATCTTTAGTCCAGAAAGATATGATTTCAATTCAAAGTGACTCATCAAAAAAAGAAACTAAAATTGCATTTCTCAAATTCAAAATAGCTGAATTAGAAAATATAAAGAGCAAATTAGAATCAAAGATCAATGAGCTTGAGTATTTGAAATCAGAGACTATATTAAAATCCATAGACTCTTTAGATCATTGCTCTACAATAGTTAGTGAAGATATCAAAAAAAATATGATCAAGTATGATGATATATCTGCAGTTATTAAATCTAGTAAAAATCTTAATCAATATTTTTTATGCAAAAAAAAGATGAATCCAATAGAAAAAATTGATAATGAGATTACCAAATTATCAAAAAATAATACCAAGATTAAAGATGACTTCTTAATTATTTATTTAAATTTTAATAGTTGTGATTTTTATTGATAGTTACAATATATATATCGCAATTAGTCATAATTATATTATCAATAACATTATCAGTTTTAGCTAATCAAATTTTAGATATTATATTATTATATAATTTTAAATAAATAACTTTAATTTTAAATA
>CAJVPS010000543.1:0-23065 GCA_910591765.1 Ambispora leptoticha
CCACAACCAATAACTTAAATCACATAAAATTTATGCATTTTGAAGATTAAGACCAGCTAATTTATTATATTATTTTTGAGAGTAGAAGACCTCTACTATAAATAAGTTATATTTTTTATTTTTGTTTAGTTATTTAGTTTATATATTTTAGTTTTTATATTTTTTTAGTTATAATCTTCTTGATTAATAGTAATTTTACTATTTAATTATTTTAAATCTTGAATTATATTGATTACTAGTGACTTTACTAAGCTAATTTTTATAATTTTTATAATTTATTTATTTATTTTTTATTTATTTTATTCTTTTTAAGATAATATTCATAGATATTGATATAGATTTTAGAAATTTTTGTTATTATTAAAAGTTATAATTTAATTTCTCTCTCTTCACTTTTTAATTAATTCAGTCTCTTTTAACTCTATATTATTAAGATAAAGTTAAATAAAAATTTACTTATTAATTTATTATAATACTAACTATCTGTAATATTCTTCTTAATTTATTAAGTCTAGGAATCAAATATAAAGATAGATTGATAGCAAGCTATATATATGCATTTATAATAAGTAATATTTTGAATTTTTTTAAAGTTTATATTAAAAATTATTTATATATTAGATATTTAGCAAGCTATAAAAAATAACTAGCTAGTAATATTAAAAATGATAATAGAGATAATAAAAAAAGAAATTAAAGAGACAGAGTAAGTGATAAAGAAAAAATACCAAAAGTTATAAGCTTAGAATATGATTAAAAAAAAATAATGATGAAAAAGATAATAATTATAATAATTTTATAAGTTTCTTTAATATTTTTTTGTAATTTATTTCTTTAAAGTCTTTAAAAAAAACTAATTTTTTATTCAAAAGGTTACTGATTTAAATCATAAATTTATGTAATAATTTTGATTGAGTTATCTTTTTTTAGATTTTTTTAACTTAAATCTTCATTTTGTACTATCTGTATAACAGATTAGCTTTATTTTCACTCTGAATACACAGATGATCATTATATATTTAATACATCTAGATTTAGCACATTGTTACTCAGATAATTACAAATTTAGATTATTAATATTTTTAATTAATTATTTCTTTATAATTTTATTCATTCTTCTTTTATTATTATTTATATTTAATTTATTATATTTATATTTATCATTACTTATTGGATTATAATTAATCATTCTTCAAAAATATGAATTAAGTTAATTAATTCTGTTCAATCCATATATATTTTATTTATAGATTATTATTAATTTACATTTTGTATTCATTTCTTTTATTATAAATATAATCTATCTATTTTATATTTTTAACTTCAGATCTGAATACTTTTAAATAATAAAAATAATTATAAGTTATAAAATTAAAACTTATTCATATTACATTTTATTTTATTTACAATTATTAATAAAATAATCTTATATATTTATTAGATTTTATAATAGATCTTCAGATGTAATAAATATATTGAGATATAAATAAGTAAGCAGTATTTCAAAATCTTCATAATTAACTACTAAGGCAAATAATTCAAATTTTTCTTGATTTGTTTTGAATATAGAATTAATAATAAGCTCATTAATATTATTTTTTAAAATAGTATTTATAAAAGATATAGTAAATCCAAGTGTTCTGACAAAATTATTTTCAAAATAAAGAATTAATTTATAGCTTATATTAATTAAATTAGATTGTTATATATAATCTTTTATTAAAATAACTTGATTTTTTATATTTGTTATATATTTTTTAGCAAAAAGTTTGAATACTCAATAGTATACCTAATAATAATTGTGTTTTGTTAGATTTATTAACTTTTTCTTAGAAAGTCTTTTATGAAATTCTACTTTGTAAAGTTTATGATTTATATATATTTTAATCTAATTTATAATTACTTGAGATAATCTAGTTTTATAGTATATTAAATTCTGATGAGATAAGTGATTAAATATAAAATTGACTTATCTTAAAGAGATATTAATATTTATCTTGATTTTTCTATTATAAAGAAATTATTTAATATCTGATTATAATTCACTGATATATTATATAGATTAATTATAAAGATATTTATATCATTATTCAATTCTTTAAGAATAAGATAAGTAAGTACCAGTATATCTATAAGATTGATTAGTCTTTGTATTTATATAAAATTTATTCAGTTTCCAATAATATTTTGATTCAGTCTTAATTAAAATTATTAAGATATTTATAATATGATGAAAAATATTATTAATAATATTATTTTGATTCATTTCATTTAATAGTATCTCAATAAGTTTATCATTTAATTCAATTATGATTAAAAATTGAATATGGTCATTTTCTTTTTTATTTTCTTCTTAGAAGTATATAATAACAAGTTTTTCAAGATTATTTAAGTTATAAATAAGTTCTTCATTTTCTCTATTACTTTTTATTAATTAATTTGAGTTATCTCACTTGCTAATAATTCATAACTTGTCATACTTTTTAATAATAGGATTTTTATTTAATGAAACTTGTTTTTTTTATACAAAGTAATAATTACATATTGCTTATGAATCAGTTTTTGTGTTATGAGTTCATATAAAACTAATAATTAATCTTATTACTTTATAATACATATATATTTTCATTTTAGATAAATTTATAGATTATTTAGGATTTATTATTAAAATTAAACAATTTATTTTATATATAAATATTACTTTATTATATTAATATAATATTAAAACTAACTATTTAGATTAGTATTTGATGAACTATCATGAGAAAATTTATCAGATATTATATAAATTAGTATATCAAACAAGTTAGAAAATTCAATTAATATTTATTGTTGATAATGTGAAAGTAATTGTATTTTTTATGATGATAAGATAACTTATATCTATTTATATAATAAGTCTATAAATATAATCACACTTTAATTTTTGGAAATTTACTTTATACAATATTAATATATATGTATTTAAAATTTTTAACTAAATTATTGAAGTTCTTATATAGAGATATTTTGATCTATCACTATATCTAATTTGTTAAATATAGATGAATAACAAATAAAGTATTTAATATAAGTATTAATAAATTACCAGTTTGATACATTAATAGTTTATTTATTATAATCTTTATTAATTACAATACAACTGATTCTCTTTAAGTATCATTCATAATGAATAGTAGTTTATTTTAAGAAATTGCATGAATGATAATATTATTATCAAATTATAACACTTGATTATAATTCTTAATTATTTTTTTTAAATAAATAGTGCTCTGATTATTAATTCTTCTTATACTTATTTTTATTTATCATTAACAGAAAAAAATACGCCATTTGACAGCAGTTATTATGGCAGATTAAAATGAAATCGGATTAAAATGAAATTGGAATCTTTTTGAATCCTCTTTTAATATTTCTGAAATTCATATATACTCTTCTATTAACAAAAGTTACTCTAAATCCTAACCCAAATTCCAAAAAAAGCCTAGAAAATTGTTCCCAAAAAAATTTTAAATTTTCATATTAAAATAGAGAAAATTTCGTTTTAATCTGTCACAGTTATTAACTGAATAATAGTATATACATACAGTTGTTTCGGCTTTCACATTAAATCAAAGTCCAAAATTCGGTATATTATTTAACATCCAATCATAATAATTACACATATTCGATGATCATGAGACTGCCTTTTTTAAACTTACCCAATGAAATATGATGGCTTGTGTGGCTCACAATCACGGGTCTGCCGATTATTTTCGGCACCACTAAGTTATTATAAAAATTCTCCGCCATCCAATCATAGGCAACAAGCAAAATATTTTCGGCGATTAGACGTTTCGACGTTTTTGTTTGTATGTGCCCTGCATATTTGTACATCGGTTAGGTATTCAAATATTTCAAACAATGTCTATCCAGCTTTTCATAACCTTTCTTAGACAATGTTTTAGCATATGTCGCTCAAATTAGGTGTTGAATGGATTCAAATTTTTAACTATATGTTTGCTCCCGACCTCTCTTTTTCCACCATGTTTGGTACTTTGTTATATGACAATTGTTAATAACAATAAAAGAATGAATGTCTTCTCTGTGTTTAGTAGACCTGGAGTTTTGACTACACACATTGTTGAACAGCAGCAAACACAGTACTCTTTTTATGACTCGCCCCTTCACGTTTTTTTTCTGTGAGATGATTTAAGTAGTTAGAAGCAGAAAATTTTCTGGAAGCAAAAACCCGTTTTTTTTCGAAAATTTTGAAAGCGCCAAGATTTGAGACTATCTACATACAGCCGCATGGGTATAAATATATAAATATAGAGTTGTTCTCGCTTTTTATAGATTTGATACATATTCCAAAACAAACAACGCTGGTCGTTTTACCACATGCTTTTTTTTTCTCTAAACTGTTGATATACCGGTATTTCTTACGAAAACGTTGGAGCTTTGCGGTGCAAACTCCTTTCTATATATATTCACAATATATATATACTTTTACAACATATACATATAAAATATTTAGTTATTGCGATTTTACAAGTTATTTAGATTAGAAAAAAACACATTCGTATATCTGATAGTTAATTTTATTTACGAAAGAGAGAGAGATAAAAAGGGAAACTATATAATAGCACAAATAATAGTTGTGTACGTATTTTTTGCGAAATGCCTCGAATTTCGCCACGCTTTTACGTGTTTTGTGTATCAGCCTTGTTTTCTGTAAGTGGTTACGTTTTATCGTTGTGTTTGTTTCCAAGTTCTTTCAATGTTTGATTAAATTTTTTGACTTAGTGTTTTGGAATAGCAGTTGCTGTGTTAACTTTCTCCGGACTAAATGGTAAATTTTTAAGACGAGAATATTTTAATTACATCCGGAATTTTTCATTGATCAACTTTATATTTCCATAGTGACTACAATTCATATCACGGGCCCACTTTTAATATGCTATGCAGCCGCATATCTTATTTGTGCGCCGGTAGGCTTATGGGGGATCTTGGGTGCTACCAGGGTATTTATTTTCATAAATTCATCCACTTCCTGATTCGAAATAAAACTCTAGTTTATTAAAAAATCAATGTCCCGCATTAAAAATAATTCACGCTAGAACAACGCAGCCTTCTGTTCACGATACGTGCGCGACCATTGGCTCGCCACAATATTCTTAAGCATAATTGAAGCGCTGAAATTAGTATTCATATTCACGCTAAAAGATAAAACGATAGAGAGTCTAATTGATCCCAATGCACCATATGATACCGAATATGCGTATGAAACGGATCGAGTCGAATCTGCACAAAAGGTGGCTATTATCCAGGTATCAATACAGGTGACAATGATGGTATGTGAGACGTATTTCTATTTTAAAGGTGATTTTTTTTCGTTAGTGCTTTATTAGTAACAATGAAAAATATAACAGATAACGTTAGGCATCGTAGCATTATACAGCTGCAAGAAACTTAGCCCATCACATATTTCTACAAATTTACTGGATTTAGAAGCATCGAGACCTCGACCAACCGACCAGTCTTCAATAACGACAACTGAGCTAACTAATAAAAGAAGCAATTTGGATATAGATGATATAGTTAATCACCCACCGTCGCCTTTTATACATCGCCCAAAACTGGAAAAAATAGAGGAGAGTGCTCTCGAATCAAATAAGATTGACCCACATCCTTCAGCGCTAAAGCCTGTGCCTAATAATCCAAATATCCCAACAAATATCCCGAGAATTCGGAGATCTTCTTCGGCGCCAAAGTCTGCATATAATAATCCGAATCTCTCAACAAATATCCCGGAAGGTCGGAAATCTTTTTCGGGACCACTGGTTTCAGAAAGAAGTGATGAATTAGGAGGCGGACAACAAAATCAATCACCGACTCCAAATCCAGCACCGCCAATAATAGCATCAATACAGCAGCAACAACAATCAACGCCAACTCTTCGACGTAAACGTACTCAGACATTTGGTAGTACACGTGATGCAGCACCACTTGATCCGCCTTCTAAAAGATCGTCTAATACACAACAATCAAGGAGGAGATCAAAATCAACATCAGCCATAACCGGTTTAACTGTACCAACTGTAATCATGACGCCTCCAACTCCAAGGACACCACCAACTCCATTTTTACCATCATCACTTAATGATCAACAACAACCCCGTTTATCACGGGAAGAAGCACGAAATTCAATTACCAATAACGAGAAATTTGTGCCTGGACATAGACGAACAAAAACCCATCCACAGAATAAACCTCTTCCTATACCACCTTCTGCTGTAACAATATCATCAAATATTCCTACCTTAATATCACAGATTCCAGATCAAAAATCTTCCATGTCACAAATTCCATCCTCGAATCTACAGAGAAGTTCATCGTCATCAAAGCGTAATTCTAAAAGATTTTCACCGAGGCTTTCTCCAATTCCAGAAGGGTTAAGAAGAACTTCATTACCCATTCAGACACATATAGATTATTCGGATCTTCGTCATTCTTCATCACTCCCAAATTTATTAACACAGAATCCACCATATTATAACCTATCTGATGCACCACCTGTTCCTCCCCTCCCGTTCTATTTACAAAGTGGTTCTTCTGCTCCTAAATCGTATCAGGATAATAATATTTCATCAAAACAATCGCGTAATTATCAAAGGAACCAAAATGAACCTCAAAAATTGCAAATGTCAGATCGGTATGTTTCACATTCTGGTAATAGCGGTGATTCACCAAGAAGCGCTCAATTCCCTTTCAATCAAGGGCCATATCAAGGTAGAGATAATAACGCATATAGTAATACAACTGGACATATGAGCTCTCCAAAAGTTCGGCCAAAATCAATGCACTCAACGGTGGAAGATACACGTAGAAATTCGAAATATTATAATAATCAATCTCAAAATAATAATTATTATCCGAATCAACGTGATCAAAATTATAGATCCGGAGAAGGGAATGTGATGAATAGAAATAACAGCAGTCGTCGAAAGAGCAGTGATCTTCGAGGTAGTAGACCTCCTCGTGTAGATCAGAGAGATTCACGAGGTCGACGAGAAATGCCAAATGTCAACAATATGATTCCTAGTAGTAGACAACAAGGTGGATATATAAATCAACAACCGAGAGATTTAATGCGAGAAAACCTAATGACGATGAGATACAAATGAATTCAATTCAGAGCTAAAAAAAATCCTTTATATTAAAAAAGACAATTTTAGAGACTTTTTTTGAGATGGAGGTGTGTTTTCGTGAACGGAATATTTATTAAGCGGTTCTAAAAGAAACCACCTATCAAGCACCAAACAAAAAAAAATATTTGTACTTTTGTAAAATACTATATGTAAAAAACTGCTTTTACCGATTGGCGTGTAATATACATTAAAAAATCCAGAGTTGACCGAGTTATCTACCAAATTAAATAAAACAAAAACTTACGCTTAAACTTGAAATAGCAAGTGTTAATACGCAATATATGACTAACCTTTATTCTCTGCTTTTCATATCATCATGTTTTGCTCCTAGCGACAAAAAAAGAAACAAAGCAATCTTATAGAGAGGCATTATCCATATTCGTCGCAAAGTTCAGGAGCCATGCAGTTTGAAACTCATCTCGTCTGTTCTTAAGACCAATACCAAATTTCTTATCTGATTAACCAACGCAGCCTAAATCGCATTTGTCCAATAAGACTTGCCGGATCCTGAATTGTCGTTTCTTAGTCTCAGTTGCTCGAGCTATCTTCATCGAATCCTACTATACTAAGTTGTTGATTTACTGTAACTGATCCCGTGGATTTAGTGATCTTTCTGTAATCTAATAAATGTGAAGAAATGCTATGAAAGAGATGCTCCGAAAAAAGATACAACATTTGATCTTTGATGCGAGAAAGAAACACAGAAGAGAAAACGAGATATAAAAAGTAAATTGGCTGCAAAAAGATCTTTCCTGAGTGCTTATTAATCATCTGAGTTATAGATCAGGTTAAGTCCTGATCTATATTCGCCCTCCCGAGGAATTAGTGTGGTCATTTTTTTTTGTGTCTTGTTATGCTATCTTTTTAAGTCTAGCCCTATTTTCGTAAATCTATTTGTCTGTCTGTCTGTTTGCTGAGGTAAGAATTCGTTTTTTTTTATTTATGTACATATGCAGAATATGTATATATGCAGACGTTACTGTAAATATGTATTTAATATTAATGCGCCTACTGTATGACACGCATGACGTGTCATCTTATCATCATAATATGATATATAATTAGGCATTACGTATGTCGGTCAAGGAAAAATAACACAGCGATAGTATGATTTATTTTAAGAGAGGGAATAATGAGATCCCGATACAGACTGATGATCAAAAGATTGATTATTTGGTTTATACACAACAAAAACGTTCCTGCGTTTAATGCCATAAGAAAATGGCTGACAATATATTAATAATTATGCTAAAGTAAGTAAGTTGCTCTAAGATTATCTAAAACTTAGCCCAACTCAAATAGTCAATCTTTCCTTGTCGCCATCATCATCTCGTCTACACAACGTAAGATCTTGTACCATCACCGTCGATCTATATATATCCATCATTCAATATGTATAGTGTGATTTGAGTAGAATTAAATGCAAAGAAGTTATGATACAATTAGAGAAAATAATGTTTGAATGGTTTGGATTTACAAATAAGATAATGTTTTTTTTCTTTCGTGACTAATTATAAAGTATAATTATTGTCACTTTTCGCTCTTCTTCCATGCGGGCGTTTTGCATAAAACTCGCCGCCATTGAGAGCAAGCTCTTTCAAGAGAACCTTATCTTCGAAATTCACAGAAATCTTATTGGTTTCCCACATATTAACTTTTGCGGCGGCGACTCGATTTAATTCCTTCTGCTGTTTACGTTGTTGCTTCTTTTGTTTATGTTGATGATATGAGTTGTATTCTTTCGAGTTGATCTTTTTATTCTCAACTTTGGTTTTAGCAACCTTGACGTTCGTCTGATCTTCTGCTTTAACCCATTTTCTCATTCCCCACCCAACAATGTCCATTAAAACACCACCCGAGAATTCTGCGGCAAGAAAACCTAATCGCACCCACACGACTATTAGAGCTAGCACAGAAGTTACGACAGCGACTGTAGTAAATGACGCCATCACAACAAGAATGAGGGGAGCGAGTAAAAGAATTACCGGTAAAAGAATTACAGACAATTTCATTTTTTTTTTAGATATTTCAACGAGTTAGAATAAGTTTTGTTTTTTTGGGGGGGTTAATTGACGAAATGTCACTTTTAAAGATATATAGAGTATATAGAGAGATATATAAATATATACAGAAGGTATGATTATTATAATTATTTATATTGAGTTTTGGTTAGAAGGTGGAGGATTTTGATAATAAACAAAAACAAATCACCAAAGTTTGAGATCTGATTCGAAAAATTTTAGATTTTGCTTAAAACGATGAACAGTTCTATATTTAAGACTTTTTCGGTATGACAGGGTTCTATTCTGTGTTGGGTCATGTGGCCTTTAATTTATTGTATTACAGCGTAGAAATTTCGCGCTCTTACCAAATTAAGCGTGTCGTTTGGATATATATTTATAATTCGGGTGATTGGTTGGTGCGACGGAAATACTAAACAATGTACACAAGACGTAATTAATTTGTTGGTCAAATGATAATGACAAATAAAAAGAGATAATGATATAATAAGTATTTTTGGGGCGAAACGACTCCAAAAGCAGCTTTTAAACAAATAAGGCAAAAAGTCATCAATTTATCTTCCACAATATTTGATAATCTTGCTTTTTTGTTGGGGAGGAGCCCTTTGGTAAAAAGGCGTCCGTTTTTATAACATCTACCTTCATAAATTTTACAAAAACTTGGCGTGCAATTATTGGATAGTGGGCAGGAATTAAATTAAAAGTCAGGTGTCCTTCATTTTATGCACGTAATAGAAGAGCTTTGACCAGATTTTTTAATTGATGTCTATTTGCCAAGGAATTCATTTAAAATGGATACATTGCATCATAGTACGCCATATTGCCAAAGCAAAAAATGGTGTTTGCATAAATAGCATTTTAAGGATTTTGTCCATACGATGTAACGGTTGCATGATTCAGTCTCGCATTATATCCTGTTTCAAAACTACCAAATACCAAAACGAATGGATCTCGAACATTCCATAATTATAAAAATCTACATTCAGTTTTTATTTCAAATTATGAGAATAGCTCCATTTGATCCCGTCTCAAGAAAACGCTTCAAGACATATAATTGTGACATGAGACCCTCATTATCTGGGACACAAGTAAATAAAAATTAATTCCCGTAAGTGTCGATTGCAATCATGTGATAAACTAGAAGTTAGATGATCAGCCAATCAAACAACTCCGACAATTAGTTTTTCACTTTATGCTATTTTATAAAATATCATGTTTCGCAAGGAACGAGGAAAACTTTTAAATATCAAAAGCTTTCTTTCTCGAGGAACATATTTTTTGCTTTTATTTACGTGTTTGTTAGAAGCAGATGCTAAAGTCTCAAATAATAATACTATTGCTACTAATAGACTCCGAGGAATTCCAAAGTCAAGTATGTATTTATTTGATCGTGAGTGTATGCACTTGTGGCATGCCACTAGGCTTGGCTGTAATATGTGGAATTAATTGATATTATTTTATATCGGACATAGAAATACACCTATACGAACAGACAGACGCGGATTGGGCGTGTTTAGACGGTTCAGCTAGAATACCATATGACGCTATAAATGATGATTTTTGTGATTGTAAAGATGGATCAGATGAACCAGGTGAATTAATTAATTAATTAATTATATTCGAAATCTTATAATTGATTGGATGGTTTGAATGAACTCTTTAAATTAATTTTTGATTTAACCTGTTTCTAAGGTACTTCTGCATGTATGAATGGACGATTTTATTGTGAGAATGAAGGTCATATTCCCGCGTACATCGATTCTTTTCGTGTTAACGATGGAAAATGTGGTTAGTTTTAATCCGGATCATAATTTAATTTAATGATAGAATAACACTAAAAAATTCATGTGATTAAAAGTTATTTTTTACTTTCTCTTACAGAGCCGGAATGTTGTGATGGCTCAGACGAATATGACGGAAAAATCCAATGCCCAAATAGTTGTGAACAAGTCGGTGCCGAACATCGTGAACGATTAAGGGAAATTGCGAGAATACAGGCCGAGGTTAGTTAGTTGTATGTGTCAAATTTTTTATTTCGTAATTTCGCGGTACTTTAATTTACGTGTAACTGATTGATTATTTTGTTCTTTGGTTGGGTCGATAAAATTTCTCTCAGGGCGCTCGAATAAAACGAGAATATATCGAACATGGTAGAAAGTTAAGATCAGAGCAGCAAGCAAATTTAGAAAGGTTGCAAGTCGAACTCGCTGCCGCGGAAGCAAGAGTGAAAGAGCGTAAAGGTATATTCATAAAGTTTTATTTGATTTTCTGATTAATGAACTGCATAAAGTGAGTACTTACCTATAATCGATTTATTAAAAAAGAGGCTTTAGAAAAAGCTGAAGAGGAAGAAAGAAAACAGAAACAACTTAACACAAAAACAACTGGTAAATTACAATATATCTTTAAACCTAACTATTCTTATCATTAATCACATAAATGTAAATATATAATTATTTATAGCCAGACGTGAAGCACTAAAGAAATGCAAAGAACGCGTTGAATCATTACATGAACGCATCGATAAACTACACGAAAACATTGATACATTGCTCAAAATTTTCAGAGATCTAAAAAATGATCATAACCAAAATTACCATGACATGGCTGTCAAGACTGCGATTGCGGGTTATGATGAGTTTCTCAAAGAATATGAGAACGAAAGAGACGAGAATTTGTCGGATGAATTAGATGATGAAGATAATGATAATGAAGATAACGAAGCAGAAGATATAACACCACCGGGACATTCACTTGAAAAAGATGGTGAGCTATTGTTGCTCTCTTGATGAGCTTTTTGAAAACTTGATATTTTAAATAAACCTATTAATGAATTTATTAGAATCTTCACTTCTAGGGTCAATAATCGATGCAGCTAAATCCACTTATAATGATATTATGGAATCCATTGGTTTAGATGTTTTCACTTTTTCCAACGGGACAAAACAAAAATCCGCAGTTTCTGGAATTTCTAAAGGTAAGGCTTCTTCAACCATAATGTCAACTTTATTTATACCAACAACTATATATACCTTTGTTTATAGAGGTTATAGCTGTACGTGATAGTCTTAATACAGCAGAAAATGAACAACGTGAAATCGAGAATCATATCAATGACATCAATGGCAAACTTGCCAGAGATTACGGACGCAACGATGAATTTGCAAAATTAGACGGTGAATGTTTTGAACATGGTACTGGAGAGTAAGTCACCAATTGATTATAACAATTAAGGAATTGCTGTTGAAATTATAAAAACGTTGGGATATTTTTGATTTCTTCAATATTCTATCTACTATTAGGTACACGTATTCGTTTTGTCTATTTGGTAGAGCAACTCAACGTAGCAATAAGGATTATTCATCCACAGATTTAGGGTACATATTTACATGCATATTTTATTATTATTACAATATAACAACACTAATTAATTTTTAATAAAAGCAACTATGGACGATGGATCGGAGCCGAATCTCAAGACGATCCTGCATATTACACTAAACAAATTTACGAGCATGGAGTAAAATGCTGGAATGGTCCAGCGCGATCTCTTAAAGTTAATATATTAAATCCTTTGATATTCAATTTGGTTTCTTTAAGCACTAGTTCTTGCTCATTTTTCTCGTTTTAACAATCAAGGTAACATTTGAATGCGCGTCTGAGAATAAGATTGTTGCCGTGTCTGAACCAGGAAAATGCGAATACGTGATGAAAATGAAAACTCCGGCTGTTTGTCCCGATGGTGAAGAAGATAAAAATAATCAAAAGAATGCTGGGGCTCATGATGAACTATAAATTAGTTGGTTGACGATAGAAATCAACTCTTTTGATATAGAAATTATTAGACTTGTTATTTATAATAGCTCGAAGGAATGCTACAAACTAGGCATAAACTATTTAATTGAACAATTGAATTCAATTTGTTGGTAGTAAAGCAATCCGATTAGCATATAAATAGTTCATCTATAAAATATATATAAGTATAAATTGAATAATTAAATACATGGTGCTAATAATGAAATTACAATCTGTTTCCCTTATGTAAAAAGGTGTATACGAGATTTCTTATATCACGCACGTATCTTCTTTTGTAATCTGAAAATACTAATTCAAATATCAAAGAAACTAATCTTAAAGATTTCTCCGAGCGTCATTCACCAGCACCATCCTTTGATTTTGTTTCTGTCGGGCATCTAGGCACATTCGGTGGACGACCATTAACATCTTGCGCGAAATTTTGTGTCCAGTATGTGTCCTTATATCCGGCACCAAAATGCGTGTATCTGCTATTCAATATATTTGCGCGATGACCAGGAGAATTCATCCAGCTATATACATTATCAGATTTAAGTTATCATTTATACATTCCGATTTTGTGCAGTATTGTTTACATGTTTATTATGGAGACAATTCCCAATCTGTGAATAAAAATACTTACGCGCGCATAACTCCTACATCATCGTTTTCTTCGAACCCACGCGCGATGTTCTCTCCAGCGCTCCACCAATCAAACCCTTGATGATCAAGTCGTTTACCTAAATCACCTGACGGGTCGTCGTGCGTCAAATTCTTATTTGCTGCCATGAAATCCGTGTGTAATTGTGCTGACCTTATGAGGCGTCTGTGCGCGCATCATTATTTTAATAAAAACATCAATATAACGATAACATGCTTCATTTGAATGCTTGACAATGGAAAAGACCATAACTCATCTAACGCCAGCGCGCTTTTCCAATGTCTGAAACGTTCTTTATTGACTAAGCATAGTAAAGATGCAGGTGATGCGTCTGTTTCATTTATTAGAAATAGCGAAAATAATATGATGCTCAAAATGAGCAATTTCATGAAGCTGCAAATTTTCATCATCATTTTAGAAAGGATTTTACAATTTCATTTTGCTGGTATTATATAACACTTGCCAAGAAATACATCATTATTTGTACACTTTAAAACCTGTTCTATTCCCATCAATTAAACACCATTTGTAACCTTTCGTCCCCCCATGACTTATTTTTGAGGATAAATCGATAAATCAATTGGCAGTGCTATTTTATGATTCCAAAGCTATAGTTTCCAATTTAATAATAATAGTTTCTTCATCTGATTAATATTTCGTTATATCTTAAATTTGTAATAGAAAAAAAAAAGGCAAAAAAACCACAATATATGCGTTATTTCTATCACATGAATGCTTAAATTGTACACAATAAATAGAAGTAATGAGATGAACGACTCTGATTATCAAAGACCTTGATCTTTTTTAAGATAATTTAGCAGACCTAATCAAACTTTGTGTGTTTGTTGTGCATCTGTATCTCATTTTCCTAATCAGTTTCGTAATGAGTTTTGTAATGTTTTTCGTGCAAAGAAGCCCTATGAAACCCTTGAAATAAGACACGTTCTTTTATCTTCTTTCGTAATATATTTTGGTTCACAGACCTGTTCTCTCTGCCCTGTGTTTTAATTCACACAGGAAAAATTATTGGAACGAATTTGATAAAGCTATAACTTTTTATTATCGATAAACCAGAGCACGGGAGAAAAAAACAGATGGATTCCCGATAATTGATAATTGATGATGAGTGATGAAAAAGATGAAAGTGGGATCTTCGTAATGATAACAACAGTAGTTCGTTTTTTGCATTAGATTTGTAAGCACGTCTATACAATGCACATAATGTATGATATAAGTAATCTCCGCTCGGCAAAAATCGGGATTTTTGGAGAAGAATGAGCAAGATAAAGTAAGGAAGGAAAGGTAGGGTCGAAAAGAGGGTGGGTTAAATGAAATAATATGGTGAGGGTGTTATTACGGGTGTGATAATAATCATCACGCGACCACATTATTAATTGCAGAACTGCCCCTCACATCAGACATTTTAATTTTCCCTTCTTACCAAAATGGTTAAAAACTTTAAGGCTTGAAAACTCTTTAAGACATGTACGACAAAGATAACCCTACTAACTATCACTCAAACAAGAAAGATTGATGAATATTCACGTAGAAAATCTATTACGATAATTAATCCTAACACTAGACACAATTTGTCATTACGCAAGAAGAGGGAAAAGGCTAAAATCGAGGTGCATATGTTGCATGTATGCACGAATACCTCTTCTAAAATTCAAGAAAAGGAAATCTGGAGAGATGCGGATGTAATTAATGATTGTTTGTTCATCAATGACGCTCTTGTGATAGGGAAATAATCAGATGCGAAAATGCCTCAATTTCATAAAAAACACTAATAGATATCAGTAAAATAGTAAATTAATTTATTATAAATCATTAGTTCATTTAATTAATACATAAATCAAAAGACCGAAGCACGATGGTGTTCCATGATTTTCATTTTTCTTTGCTTTAGATCTTTTTGATAAAACATCGCTATTGCTTTTAAAACCAAAAATAGTATCGGTGTGATAAGATTTGGCAAACGTAAGATTATGCAATAATAATGATAATAATAACAGTAATTATGTATATATATACATGTATATATATATATATATACAAAATAAAAAAATATTTTTATTTGATAAAACAAAAGTGGGCGCAATTCAATTGTTTAATATTGATGACATAAATTTGAGGGTAGCATCTTTCTCATTTAATCATTATCTCACAGTTTTAGCATTAATGTTATTAGAATTCCGTATATATTAATCTTCCCCCACACAATACTGATAATCGACAAAACAAGTAACAAGCATAACACAACAGCAAAGCACAATAATATGATTGTGATTTACTGATCTTACTGATAATAATAATTGCATGCATGAAAACAATCATATGCTCATTGCATTATCTCGCAGAGTGCATGAATCATGATAAGGAATACATTTACACAGAGATTAAATGGTGAATGATGCTGATGACGTTTGATTAAGATACTCGTATCTCAAATGACGATATACATGATAAAAGTTTTGATCAAAAAGCCTCCGTAAGAGCCTGCTACTAATAATTAAAATTGGGAAGAAGTTTTTTAAGTTTTCCTTTACTTCAATGATAAACGAACGCATGCATATCCTGAACATCCTCAACAAAAATTATAAAAAATGTGTGGTGTTGTTTTAAATACCACCCCTTTCTTGTATACAATTATGTGTATGTCAAAAATCTCGCAGCACTGATTGGTGTTAAAAAGATAACTTTAAAGAATGTATTGTGTGATATTTGTATGGCTGAAAGGTTGCAAAATGACTAAACACCATCAATTCGGCTTATCGCTTTCCTCGTACCTTAATTTATTGCTATCAATAGTCAGATATTATTGATCTTTGACGCACGTGGCTAAACAAACATTAATAAATTAGGATATAATTTTGACATCTGCCAGTTTATCGGTCATATAAATAAATATATACAAGTATTATGCTTGGATAGAAACTAAAGATTAGCCATATATATATATATATAATCTTTTTATATATATTTTTTGAATTCTTGTCACTCACCCTATTTTTCACCCACCCCATTACTATTATTATTTATCCCCCTCGATATCTTATCTTGTGTTCCCAATGTAAAAGCGAAAAAAATCTGCTGTAAATAAAAACTTTAAGTAAATAAATATCTTATCGTCATTAATCTTTTTTAATGTATTTCAAATATACACATATATATATTTGTGCGACAGGGAAAAAAAGAAAGGAACGAATATAAATTGAAATAACCTCTTTATTCCATATGATACACACCTCATCATCGTTAATTTCGTATACACACTATATAAAGAACGTTTTATCCACACAACCACTACACACTAATAACTATACAAAAGTTTTCTCTATCACTAAAAATAACTCGGCCATATTTTATCAAGAAATCTAATATAATAACTATATAGCGAGACGACTTCGCTTTTCTATATATTTTTTTTAAACTTAAATCTTTTTATTTAATTGTGTCTCACTAAACGACGCATTCTAGCTGACTGTCCAATGCATCAGTGGACTGCTTTAACAAATTATTCTAGACCCGCAACCACTGACCGCACTCTTGCTTTGTACCATATCGAAAGCCCAACTCTCCTTTAAACAACCACCACCACACCGCCACAACAATCACTATTAACATTCGGACACCACACTACTCTATTCTAAAAAAAGAAGAGACATTCTATAGTCTCAATAAAATCTCAAAAACGATAAACCACTGCAAACAAGGAAATACAATCCACACAGAATTCAAATCTACCCATTCTCTCCGCGAATTCGGTTACATTCAATACTCTAAAGCCATCGACTGCAACCATACTCGTTTTCGCCTCTCCTCAACCGCAAAGCAAACAAGAGCACCTCCAGTTACACAACCTCTATAATTTACTATCAACATCTATATTATCAATTGTCGATATGAAGACCAATCAACTTCAACATCATCTTCATCCCGTTGAACAATCTGCTGCAAACCCAATGTTAAATAATCAACAACATTCTGATGTGAGCGTACAACATCATCATCAACATCATCATTTGCTAACAACATCACATCAAACTACTTATCAACAACAATTAGTGCAGAATTTGAATTTGCAACCAGAAATCCAACATCATCAACCAGTTTTGTCGAACCATTTATCCCAGCAATCGCGTAAAGGTTCTTCATCTGGACCGGTGCAACAATTGAATAACAGAAATTGTAAAACTGAAGGTAATAATGTATCCGCTACTGTTTGCGCTAACTGCGGAATTACAACTACTCCGTTGTGGAGGAGAGCCCCGAATGGAGAGACGATTTGCAATGCTTGTGGTGAGTTTTCTCAAAATTGTTATGAACCATGCTTTGAATATTCCATTCCATTTGCAACGTATATATTAATATGAAATAATTGATCTCCTTAATTACAATATAGGATTGTATCTCAAAGCTCGAAACACTGTTCGTCCACCTTGGTTGAAACGTAACGCCATCAAAAAAGCCACACCTTCTTCAACCGAATCTTCTGATACTTCTAGCACTGGAACTTGCCCAGGTGATGGTCACTGTGATGGTACTGGTGGATCGCGTTCTTGCGATGGTTGTCCGGCTTACAACCAACATCAAGTGAACCGTCAAGCTTTAAGCTGTGCCAACTGTTCAACAACTACTACCCCTCTTTGGAGACGAGACGAAGCTGGTAACACTATTTGTAATGCCTGTGGTAAGTAGTAGTAGTAATATTTTCGCCTGGTTCACACTTTTTTTATCTCCAGATTATTAATAACTTTTTCAAATAACGAAACAGGTCTTTATTTTAAGCTTCATAATGTGCACCGTCCAGTTGCCATGAAACGGTCGGTAATTAAGCGTCGTAAACGCGTTGCATTAGCGGCGGCTGCTTCACCTCCTACATCTCATCGTCATACTAATCGCGAAGCAGATAATCGTAAGAATCGTATTCAACATCCTCCAACTCCCTCATCAACTTCTGGTTCCGAACGTGGTTATTTTTCGTCTGAAGATGACGATTGTTCTATCGACGGTAATCCACTCGTTACTATTGGTCAAAAGAGGAAATGCTCGTTGAACGTTTCATCGAGCAAACGTCAATGCGGTAACGATAGACAAGTTCCCGCCATCGAGGACTACATTTTACCTAGACGTATCAGCATTGCTTCTCATGGAGATAATGGCATGTGGAATAATGGTCTTGATGAAAGACGTCGAAGTTTGAGTCCTGTTGAAACATCTTTAGTTCAAATTCATCCCAACAGTGGTGGACGTGGCATGGGTACTTCCAACGCTCCTTTTTCTCCCGTTTATTCTGGTTTCCAATCGAGTCAGCGTAGCAACAATAATAATGATAGTTCAGCTTCTAATCATGGAAACGACAACAGCAATAGCAGTAATCCTCATCCTCCTTCAAGCTCAATTTCTGCTTTGTTGAATCCAACCTCCCCATCTATTAATAAAAATGTCAACACTCAATTGCCTCCGATTACTACCATTCCGCCGCCTGTTATGAATACTCAAGTTCCCCAAATTTCAACTCTCTTGCAACAACCTGCACAACGTCCTCACATTCCTCCTGCTGACACTCTCACTCGTGAAGTTTTGCAAGCTCATCGTCAAGAATTGCAACGTGAAGTTTCTCACCTAAGCATGCTACTTAGTCGTACCACCGCTATCTTGTGTGGATTGGACCAAACCTTAGGCTCTGAATCTGCGCCTCATAATCCACCTTCTCATGAACATCCAATTTCGACTGTTGGCTTGGCCTCCGAAGCGAATTCTACCTCGGCTTTGGCTTCTTTGTTTGCACTCCAAAGTAACAACAATCAATATTCTGGACAACAAGTTCCAGTTCAACAAAATTACGTGACTCTTCCTCCTCCATCTGGTTTAGTTGCGCCACGTGTTTAACTATAAATTTTCTACTAATTCACTTATGAATTTATAATTCATCTTATTAAGGCTTTTAAGGCTATATATTACTTTAATTTTACTATTATACTTTTTAACTTAACGTTTGAAAGGTCGATATATAATATTACCGCCCGCTTGTTTCATTCTATAATGATCACATAATGAAAAATATTTTTACTTATGTCTGAATAGTTGATAAACCACAATGTATTTCTTTTTTATCTTTTTCAATAAACTTACAATTATTTAAATCTTTTTTGTTCGTAGTTAGTGTATATACAGCATAATAATAAATAAAATTTATTTTCTACAGCGACACTGCGAATGTGATGTCAAATGGGTTTACAATTCGCAAGATGATAATCTAAATAGCACGCTTCAAAAGGTTTAATCCTTTTCGAAGTGCTAATCTTTTCATTTAGTAACTAATAACATTATTCCTACTGCATGTGAGAGAATCATTTGAAAGACATTTTTGACAAAATATTGTCTGCGGAAATCTGGAAAGCATAAAAAGGACGTTAAAACGATATAATACAATAGACTAAGAACAATTCAAATTTTTAATCTTTAATACCTATTTTTGTGACGACCACTTTTTTATATAGTTTCGAATTTTTAAAGCTGCGTTAAACACTGAAGATTACATTAATACGTTCATGACGTGATGATAAATGTGTGACACAGCATGATTTAATTAATCACGTAATAGGTACCTCCGATTATTATTTAACGAATTTTGGTAATGTTAAAATCCTCATTCATATTTACTATTTCGGGGCGTGTAGTAACACGTGATTTAAATAGTTAATCACCTGATCGATCCGTGCCATCTTTAAAGGGAATATGCTCTAACTTTTTTAAACGTAGTGGCCTGCATAAATTATGGAATGATCGTTGAAAAAATCACAGAAAATATTTGTTTTCTCCGAAATCTTTATTATAAATGTAAATTGATTAGTTGAACCTATAATTTTTGATATTAAGATTATTTACAAATATAAATATTTATAAAAATCTTAATATTTCAAAAATATATTAAGAAATTTGTCTTTAGTCATTAATTAAAGTTGTTTAGCTAATATAATTATAGTTATTTTCAAAGCATGATCTAAAATATTGTATATATTTTAAGATATAAAAATAAATTTATAACAAAATTTACTTATAAATTTTTAAAAAATAAAATTATTGAATTAATATTAATAATTATATATATTATAAAATAAAATTTTATTTTTAAATAAACTGAAAGAAATTAATCATATAGGAATAATTAGTAAAAACAAGCAAATTAATTTTTTTAATTAATAATAAATATTTATTTACATAATAAAATTTTAAAATATTATAGTTTAAAGAATTTTTTTATATATTAATTATATAAAAATATGAAATATAAAATATTAATTATTATAAAATTTTATTAATTTGCTTAATTTTTACTAATTACTTTTTATATATTAATTTTATCTTTAATAAAAGAAAATTAATAAATTTTAAGATCTATCAAAATCAAAATATTTATAATATAAATATGTTAAGCAAAAATTCTTTATTATATCACTTTAAAAAATAGTTAATATTTAAAAAATTTCAAATATATAAATTTTTATCAAAATTATATAAAAAATAGATTATAATTATAAATAAAATAAAAAAATCAGTTATATATTAACAAAATATATAAAAATAATTTTATTTAAAAGTATTTAAATTAGATATTTAAAAATTAAAGATATATAATATAATTTAATAAAAAGAAAATTTTATATTTTTAATTTAAATAATTATCAATATATTTAATAAAAATTGAATAATTTTATTTATATTTATCTAATAAAAATCATATTTAAAATAAAAATCTAATAAACTTCAGATAAAATATAGAATTTTTTTCAGAAAAAAATCAAGAATTTTTTTAGTAAATTTTTTTTATATTAAAATAAATTTAGATTTTATTAACTTATTTTAAAAAAAATTTGAAATTTATCAAATTTTTATCTGATAATAAATAAATTTTAGTTTTTTTAAGATTAATAAAAATTAAATATTAAATAAATATTTTAATTAATTTTTTACTAGAAAAAATCTAAAATATTTTTATTTTATTTTTGAATTTAATTAAATTTTAATTTTTTATATTAAAATATAAATAAAACTTAAATAAAAATTAATTAATTTTTTATTATTTTTATATAAAATATAAATAAAATTCAAATATACAATTCCAGATAAAAGTAATAATGATGAACATTTTTATTTATATTTTAACAATGAAATATCTAAAACTCACAAAAATTTATAAATATAATCTTTAAAATATTATAAACAAGATTTTCTAATAGTATAAGATATATTAGCTTAATAAAATTTTGCAGAATTTTATATCAAATGTGATGGATTAGGTATTTACATGAAATAATCTTAAAAAAGAAATTATTTAAAAGTATTTTTAATAAATAATTTTTTTGCAAAATATATTTTAAGATATAAAAAATATATTTGTAAGTTTAAAAAATTTTTTATTGCATATTTATTTAATAAATACCAGTTAAAAAAGACTTTATTTTGATAAATTTTATAATAAATTATAGTAAAAATTCATTTTTACTATATTTTACTATAATTTTTTATAAAAATTATTAAAATAAAGTCTTTTTAACTGGTATTTATTAAATAAATATGTAAAAAAATTTTTTTAAACTTACAAATATATTCTTTATATTTTAAAATATATTTTTATAAAAATATTTTTAAAATTACTTACTAAAAATATTTTTAAATAATTTTTTTTTCAAGATTATTTTATATAAATATCTAATTTATTATATTTGATGCAAAATTTCATAAAATTTTATTAAGTTAATATGTCTTGTACTATTAGAAAATCTTATTCATAATATTTTAAAAAATATATTTATAAATTTTCATAAGTTTTAAATATTTTATTATTAAAATATAGACAAAAATATTTATTACATTATTTTTGTTTGAAATTGTATATTTATCAAAATTATCAGAATAAAAATTTATTTTAATATTAAAAAAATAGTGATAATTTTAAAAAATATATTTAATTTTGTTAAAAATTAATAAAATAATTACTTTATAATTTTACTTAAATAAAAATTATTCAAAAATCTTTGATAAAAGCTTTTTATATATAATAAAAAATTATAATAATTCTGATTAATTACTTTTTTATCTAATAAATAACTTTATTTAATTATTTAAACTAATAATTATTAAATAAAAATTATTAAAAATATTTAGTAAAATTCTTATATATAATTAAAAAATAATAATAATTTTATGAAAATTCTTTTAAATTTATTAAAATTTAATAAATAATTTTATTTAATTATTTAAAATATAAATTATTAAAAATATTTATAGTGGCAATCAAAAATAATGCAATGTTTAAATTTTTTACTAATTATAATTAGTAAAATATGTATTTTTCCTTATATATAAAAGTTTTTAATTTTACTAACAAA
>CAJVPS010000544.1:0-23047 GCA_910591765.1 Ambispora leptoticha
TGTTATACAGATAGCGCAAAATGAAGATCTAAACTAAAAGAGATCTAAAGGAAGATAACCCAATCAAAATTATTACAATGTACTTGAAAATATATATAAGATTAATTATAGTTATTTATTTTATTCTAAAGATATCTTATATAATTCTAATATTTTCTAAAATTATTAGTATTTTATATGACTTCTAAAAATATAAAAACTACTCTTAATAATAAGTAATAACTTATAATTATCATACATAAAGACCAAAACTCTAATATTAATTTTATAGAACTTGTTATTTGAATAAAAGAAATATTTAATCTCAATATTTATTCAAGCACTATTAACTATTTAATAAAATAAAAAAGAAAATATTACAGAAAATCTTTTTATTAAAGATAAAGAATTATTTAATATTTAGAGTTAAAAAAATATTATATAAGTAGATTCTATAAAATCAAGATAAAATAATAATAACAAATATAATTATTATTAAAAAAGCAAAAATTTTGAACAAGAATTAAATATATCTAATAATAACTTTAAGTTTTTATATGATTAGTTAGCTAAATTTAAAAAAAATATAAACTTGAAAAAATCAAAAAATATAAAGAAGATACTTTTATAAATTATATTATTATTACTGCTGTAATTTCTTAGTTAAGAAAAGTATTAAAAAACTATAATCTGAAGGATATATATATAATATGGATAAATCTGAATTATTTTATCAGTATAAATATAATTATATTTTAATTTATAATATTTAAATTATATTAATCTAATTTTATATTAGTTTTAAATTTAATATTATATTAGTAATAATTTATTTTAAAGAAAAAAAAGATAAAGAATAATTAATTATGATACTTTATACTAATATTAATAGATCAAATAAAATTAAATCATTTATTATCAACAAGTTTCTTAATCTTGATATTATATATAAAGAAAATATTAAAATATAGATAATAGAAATATTATTTTAATAGTAACTCAAAGAATTTGATATAAAAATAGCTAATCACAAAGTAATTTTTTTAATAGATAATATATCAAGTCATATTAATAATTTGAATCTTTATCATATAACTATTTAGCTTTTTTCTCTAAATATAATATCTCAAATTTAACTTATAGATACTAATATTATTATATTTTTTAAGTATTATTATCAATATTATTTTATAAAATAATTACTTAAAAAATATAATCAAAAATAATAAAATGAATATTTTTATTATTATATAATTTATTATTTAGACTTGATATAATCTCTAGCAATAATAAATAATTATTTTTGATATATAAGAATTCTTTTAATAGCTAATGATAATAATAATAATAATAATAGAAATAATATAATAAGTATATAATACTTATTTATTATTTATTACAACATGTTATAATTTCAAAATTTATAAGTTATAATTAGTTATAACTAACTAATACCTATTTATTATTATATTACAATAGTTAAGAAGTCATCTTTAGATAATAATAATAGTAATAATAATAATAATAATGATGATAATAATAATAATAATGATAATAATAGTTATGATAATAATAAATAATAGTGATAATAATAATAATAATAATAATAATAATAATAATAATAATAATAGTGATGACTTGATAAAGAAGTTGCAAATTAATATTAAAATACTTTATTTACTAAATAAAATAAATATTAGAGAATATATTAATTATTTAGAAGAAAGAAATATTAAAGAATTACTAACTAATCAAAAGCTTATAAATCTAATTATATATTAAGAAAATAAAGATAAAAAAGAGACAGAAAAAAATAATAATATAAAATAGAGAAAAATTATTCAAGAGATTATAAATTTAGTTATACATTATCTTGTATAACAAGATCTTAATAATATTATCAAGTTTGATAATATATTATTAAAATTATATAAAGAGATAAAAAGACTTCAAAAAGTCTTTTTTAAATAAGTTAATATCAAAAATTTTTTATAATATATCTCATTATTTATAAATTATATTTATTAATATAATTAATTATCATATATAAGTCATATAAAATAATATAATTAACTATTTTTTAATTACATATTTCTTGCTAAATATATACTTTAAACTCAGTCTAATAATATATATTTAGAAAAATCTGACTATATAGTAAAGTTTAATTAATTATCTATTATAAATAAATTAATAAAAAATTATCAATTTTATTATTTTCTAAAAATATTTATTAATATCAAAAGTTTAAAAATATATTCAAGAAAAAAAATATAAATAAATCATAAAATTTATTATATATTATAAAATAATGATTTGATATCAAAAATAAAAGAAAAAATCTTATCTAATAAAGAATATTAAAAAAAAATAATTAGAATTTATATAAAATTATGAAAATTATATTATTGAAAATTGATTAAAAATTATATAATCTGACAAGTTCAAGTTTAAATATTTTAATTTAAATAAAAAGTAATATTATCAAAAAATATTTGAAGAAGTTATTAAATTAATTTTATATTAAACTTATAATAAAGTTTGAATATAAATTAGTAATAATTTGAAATTATTTTATATTTTGAAATATTAATAGCTTTTGTAAGATTGATAATATTATATAGAGAAATTATTTTAATTTTTTACTATATTTTTAGAATTTAATATTTAAATTAGTTTAAGTAAATATCTTGACTCAGTTTAAAGTTATT
Source organism: Ambispora leptoticha (assembly GCA_910591765.1). Classification (NCBI taxonomy): domain Eukaryota; kingdom Fungi; phylum Glomeromycota; class Glomeromycetes; order Archaeosporales; family Ambisporaceae; genus Ambispora; species Ambispora leptoticha. The sequence continues at coordinate 2,691 of CAJVPS010000544.1, forward strand.
TAAAATATTTTTCCAGATATTAAAATATATTATTAATAGTACTTGATATTTTGGTCAATTTTGTTTAAGATTTATTTTGAGTATTTAAATTTGAACTTGAATCTAGTCTAATTTAAATATTCAAAATTCAAATTCTAATTTTATAAGCTTATATAATCTGATACAAAAAGATTGGTATATCAAATAAATATTAATAAATTATTTTTTCAAAATAAAATTTTTAATTTTGTCTTATTTAATTAAGTTATTAGATATTGAAATTTATTTAAATGTAAAAATTTTTATTATATATCTTTTATAAAAAAATTTTTACTGATAATAACTTTTTTTAATTATTATTTCTTAAATTTTACTATATAAAATTTGATTAAAATTAATATAAAAATTATATAGTAAATAATTTAATTACTTAACTTTGAAACTTAATATCTTTATAACTACTAATTCCATTTTTATAAAATTTAGAATATATATTTATCAAATCTAAAGCAACCTACTTGTATAGTTTAAAGTTTTAATCTTGCAAATTAATAGTAATAATATTTAAAATAACTTTTTTTTTAAAAAAAATAATTTTATTTTAGTTTTTTAATAAAATAATACTTTATTTATTATTGAATTAAAGTATAATAGAATAATTAAAATAGTATAAAAAGTTAATTTAGATTGTTTTTTAGTTAATATAAAAAAATTATAAAGATTAGTTAAAATTTGAATGACTTTTATTAGAAATAATTATTGATTTTTATATTGATATACTAATCTTTTTGCACTGGTCCATATTAGAAAATTATATCATATCAATTTTTTCTTTATATTTTTTATTTATTTCTCAGAATTCTTTTATAAAAAGAGATTTCTTAAAGCAAGGCAAGCTATTTAGCTAGTTTAATCACAAATTTATTACAAATTTAATCTGCATTATATAATTTAAAAGCAACTAATCAATATTACTAATACCTTTAGTCTTATCAATATATAATGAAAAAAATTCAAAAAAAATAAAAAACAAAATTTTATATATATAATTACAAGTATCTATACATTATTATTATCACCTATATATTATTTTGAGTATATATATGAATATTATTTTTGAAATAAAAAGTTGATTTTTCAAATCTGATCTTTTCAAAATAATATCTATAGACAGTATATAATAAAATGATAATTTTCTATAAATTAATATAAAATTCTAAATGTTAATATTTCAAATATCTGATATACTTAATATCCTAATATAGTAATTATTATTTATAAATCACATAAATATTATATGACTTTTAAGTTTTATAAATTAAAAATAAATAAGCTTATTATAAATCTAAACTGATAAAATAATAAATTAAAATAAATAGAATATTTTTATTAGCATATTTTTATAAAATATTATATAAAATTTTAAGTTATTATGATTTAAAATTTAATACATTTTTATATGATATATATAATAAAAAGATAAATTTTAAATTAGAAATTAGTACTTTATATATAAAATTTAAATATATTTTTATATGATAATTATTATTTATTTTATTTATTTGATAATCTTAATTAAATCTGTCATTATATATTAATAATCCATCTATCAAAAAGAAAAATTAATATTAAAGAATAAGAATGGATAATAATAAAAGATTTGCAAAAAAAATATAAATTATTGATAATTAAAGAGATAATAATGATAATGATTAGAATGATAATAATGATTATAATAATAATAATGATTGAAATAATAATAATAAAAAGAAGTTGAATTAGTTTGGTTAAATGATGTATATTTAGAGAAAAAAAATATGAATTTTATCTTACAGGAAAAATAAAAAAATTAATATATTTTGATAAATATGAATCTAATGACTTTTTTATAAAAGCTGCTAAAAAAACTAAGAAAATAATAATATTTTTAATTAAAAATTCAATTTCTGATAACTTTGATGAGATTTTAAATAAATTAGAAAATGATAAATAAAATAATTAATATAATTTAAATGAAAGAATTAAAATTTTAAAAAAAGAACTTAAAGAATAGCAAATAATATTAACAATTACTAAATATAATAAAAGAGAGCAGTTTATAAATATTTGAATAGATTGGATAATAATGGAAAAGAAAAGCAAAAAGCCAATATAGAAGCTGCATAACTGATTTTTATTGAAAGTACACTATATAAAGCAAGATCTATCTGATATTAAGTTAATTATTAGCTTTAATATAATTATCTATTAATAAGTTATTAAGATAAATATCAAAAAACTATATAATTAATAAATGATGAAGATATAGCAGAAAAATACTATATATAGATTCAATCTTAAGAAAAAATAATTACTTCATTAAAATTCAAAGAATTTATTGAAGAAAAGATTCTTATAAATTCAGAAATATTGAAAAAAAGTACTATTAATATTGCAATTATAGCATATTAACTTAATATGCTTAAATATTTTTTTCAATTATAAAAGCAAAATAAAAATGAATTCATTATTAAAAAATAAAAAATTAAACTAATTTTATATGATAAATAGGTATATATTATGATAAATATAAGTATTTCAATATTATAAGATATCAATAATTATTTCTAAATATAATATTTAGTTATGAAAAGTATATAACTAAGTATGAAGAGAAGAATATGAAATAAATATTACTAATTTTGGAACTAAATAAAAAGAAAATAATTCTTCTAATATATGATAAGAGTGTATTCTACTCAAATAATAGCAAATAAGAAGTATGAGTGAAATATCATTATGCAAGAAGAGAAATAGATATTCTATCATGATTAGTAAATTTTTGATGGAAAAATATAACTGACTTAAATTAAACTCATAGTAATATCAAGAAAGTTTATCTATAGCTGAAGAAGCTTGAGTCTATCTTCAACTGGAAAAAGATTAAGATAGATACTGAATAAGTGAAAATTTAGTCAAATAAGTGAAAATAAAGACTATATTAATCTTTGAAATCATATTTTCAAATTGTATTATCTTATTTATATTTGATATTAGTTCAAATCATATAGTATATAGATTTGATATACTTATAACAAGTCAGATGAATCTAAAATCTGGAGACAAGCAATCAAAAATATAAGATATGATTTTTAGACCAGATAACTGTCATTAATTAATAGTTGATGAAAAAAATAAGCCTAAAGAGATGAAACAGATGTTAATCAAATATGAATTGTGAAAAAATAAATTAAGTGCTAACTGTAAGTTATACAAGAATAAGATTAATAATATAAATTGGACAGACTATTATATATGGTAAATCATTTCATTATAGTCAGATTTTTTATTATAAAAAAGTGTATTAGAAGAAGTCATACTAGAAGCTAGATATAAATATATTTTTTACCTAAAGTTTCACTGCAAACTGAATTATATCGAGTGATACTGGGATGTGGTGAAAAGGTATGCTTGAGAGAATTATGACTATTCTTGGTCAGGCTTGCAATATGTTATTCCTATAGCATTGGAATCTGTTAATATGATTATAATAAGAAGATTTGCTAGGAAAGCATAACATTACATAGATTTATATAGGAAGGGAATTACTGATAAGTTAACAGAATACACTGCCAAAAAGTATAAGTCTCACCGTTGTATTCCTGAGTATGTATTGTCAGAATTGAATAAAATAAAATTATGAGATGGTATATATATTTATCATGATAAAAAATATATGGTCATGTGATTTATTATAAAATTACGTGGTGATCTACATCCGAAATTTCGGACTGTGCGGTTTATAGATGATAACCACCATATCTCTAAAAAATAAATAGAAATATATATGAAAGAGTAAGGGTATTGTGTAATTATTATTTATTACACGCACCTATATACATTTTGTATCAAGTATAATGTTGGGATATTAAGAAGTCAGAATTTTGGATATTCAAGATGTTGGGTGTTTGGAATTTTGATATTTCAGAATATCAGAATTTTGACTTACGAGATTTGGAGCAGATCCATTAAAAATGCATTATACAACCTGTCCTAATTACAGTATGTCAATCTGCCATGACACTCTTTGAAAAGATATACATGGAATCATTGCGAGATATGACATACACTCCATTACTCGCGTTTTTCTATCACTGGGGAATCGGAAATAAAGTGAATCTGGACGAAACTTTTCATTGGTATAAAATTGCCGCCAACGAAATAATATGATTGTACAAAATCAAGTTGGCGGATGTTTTGACGTTGGCTTTGGACCGTTAATAAGTTACTCGCACGTTATTTCGGGACGCCATGGCGCTATTTTTAAAGGGTAATTTCACAGTTTTATGGTACAACCTATAGCCTCTACTCTGAATCTATAATCGAAATACTAGTTAATATCCATGCCCGATACCCAAAATCTCGACACCCAAAATTTTGATATTTCCGGATTTTGATAAGTCAGGATTTTGGACGTTGGGATGTTGGGTATCGGGATTATGTCTCCAGTATTTCAATTATGGTAATGGCGCATATGTAAAATTTCGCAATATCCAGGCTAATTTTGTCCTTATACAAGGCAACTTCCCTATAACGACACTTTAATAACGGAATTCCCTCTATAACGACAAATTTTCTAGAATGATTCATATAATGACATTCTCTTTATAAGGACAAAATTAGCCTGGATATTTGATGTCGTTATAGAATGTCATTATAGAGTCAATTTTCCTTTAGTAATATATGAAACATTCTAGAAAATTTGGTCGCTGTAGAGGGAATTCCGTTATAAAAAAGTGTCGTTATAAGGACTTGTTTATTTTTTTTCACATTGATCTTGCGATTTGATTGGTTTACTTCTTAAAAAGCCACGTTAAAGGCTAGGGGTATTTATTGCAGATCAAATGTGTGGTGAATATGTGGCTAAACCGACTAAACGGCTTGCCTTGCTTTAAGGAACCCCTATTACTGGTAAATTTTAACGTTAAAAATAAAACGACTATCGATAGTTTATGTGTCCATAAAAGCACATTAGATATACTCTTTAAATGCATACTCAAGTTTATAAAACTCTTATAAATTTACTCTCTAAATGCACATTTTTCAAATTAATTGTATGGTTCTAAGGGATATGAGTTGACCCAATCATGAGGTTTTGCTTGAAAACTAATGAAAAAATTTTTTCGGGTTCTAGAAAAATATACGTATTGTGTTTCAAATAACAAATTTAGTTAACGCGCAGCAACCTGTTGCTTATCAAAATGCCAATGAGTCGCCAAAGAGAATCAAACTAATGTTACATGATGCGAGCAAATTGATATACACGAAAATAGGTGTAAAAAAATGCCATAAAATAAATAATATTATTATGATTTATTGTAAAAATCTATTAGGATTGTTTTGACATTTTAAAGTCTATTAATCAAGAAGATCCAGATATTGAGAGAAAACTTAAGTTTATTTAGTACAAAATCATTTACCCGATCGTAATCTTCAAGCAATATTGTTGAATTCATCTTTACCATTGCATATAACTGTTCTTGATTTTTTGATCATTACGCAAACGATTAAAGACATCCACTCGTCGTATCTCGCGATTATCCAGAACCTAAAAAACAGTATGCGCGCAACAATCGGCGGATAAAGACGAAATATATGCACAATTTCCTTTGGCGATTTCATATCGTTACGGGCTTTGGCAAGTTCGTGATAATGAACGGCCGTTTCAATTCAGTGAAGTTTAATAATAACTTTGTAGCATATCATCATCTGGGAACTTGTTACCAATATTCAATTGGATGTAAGAAGAGAGATATGACTAAAGCACACAAGTGCTATTTGAAATCCGGCGATGGATTTCAAGACGGGTTAATGTTATGTTATTTAAAGGGAAAGGGTACTCAGAAAGATATAAACATACAGCTTTAAAATGCTGCTTGAAGTTATTTAATGCTGGAAGACCAGATGTCAATCCCGATTATACAAATGCTTTTATGCGTGTAATAATTAAACCGATCTTTTTTTTAATATATTAAATTAATGCAATTCGAAAAATCACATTACACATAACATTATTCTTTAAAACAGAGTCTCAATGCGTCGCCAAGAGTCGTTAGCAAAGCAAACGATGAAATAGAATTTAGTATAATCTTACCACATTTTAGAAAGTAAAATTAACAGACTCAACTAAATCGTATCGATACTTTTATTTTGATTGTCTTATTTATTATATTTAAAATAATTTAATTTCTTTATTAAATAAATAATTATTAGAATTTATAAATTCTTTAAAGTTATTTATTATAATAAAATAATAATTAAAAATAATATATCAAAAGCTAAATTTGTTAATAAATATATTAAAAATTAAAATTTTCTCTTTGTGATATCTGGATGCCAGCATGCAAAAGTTCCACCTTAAAATGCATGAAATAACTGATAAAGTTTCGCGAAACACCTTTTTTCTTTGTTAATTACAGATTATTTTAACAAAATATGCCTATATAATAAATGATCAATCAATAAGTTTTTCTTGATGTCAAAATAAAAGCAAGTTACAAAAAAAAGCGATTTTCATTTTGAGCCTTACCATAAATTTGACTAGTGCACTACAAATTAAAAGTTCTGGTGACATTTGTATGTGGACATCTTTTACAAACACGTAAATCGAGTATGAAATGCAGGACACTTGTACAGCTTTTATACACGTAAGATTTACTTTTTAACATATTCCACGCATGTCAAAATTTTGAGATTTAAAAATCGGTTGCGGCTGCAAGTCAATTTTTGCCACTGAAGATGCTTATTGGAAGTCCATGTTTTAAATTTGATCTTTTGATTGAAAGTTTCACATCTTAATTTAATCATACGGCAAATGTGATCACAGTTTACACCAAAAACATGACGACATGTTTTGAAATTTGAGTTTTCTTACGAAGCTAAAAGTGCTGAATTTATTACTTTTCCGTCATCCAAGACCGCTTTTAATTATTCTTCATCCACATGATTCGGCATCAAGGAAAATCAATTGGTTTGATTTCTGGAAAATGGGAACTTATTGAATTTGTTTTTGAATGTGGTCAACCTTTATTGTATATTACGACAGAAGGAAAAAATTTTATGGACAAATATTTTAATAGCCTTTCAGAAAGTACAAAGGTGAATATTTGCAACAATACTTTCATTTTATCCTGCCGTTTTAATCATAATCTATACAATGAGAATGCTATTGTTTAATTTAAAACGGACACAAATGACAGAGAAGAAAGTCAAGCTGTTTTGTTGGTTAATTAATTTACACACCCCTACAATATATTACCGGAAATCCTAAAAACGAATCTGCCACTTTGAAATCCAATATCTCAAAATTCAATGATCCAATTTAAATGAAAATACTCCATTAAATTTGTCGCGACTCCACAAATCTTATGATAATATCTTTATTTAAATGAGATCACTAGATTACAAAAAATTGGGTTCCAAAACGATAGTTTCATTTTTGAAATTTCCGGTAATATATTGTGGGAGTGTGTATATTTGATTAAAACAGACAACTAACCCATTTATGCATTGCGATATCCATCTTATTTTTCTTTATCGATGCGTACTACTTCAACTGTATTTCGAACAAATAAAAAAGGAACTAAAAATTGGAGAAAAGTTGATTTCTGGCAAGATATTGACGACGAAAATTTTATCATGGCGTATTTGCCCCGGTCGTATCGGTATACATGTACACTCCCCGGTCAAAAGTCTCCGACCACGATTACAGATTATTACCTTTTAAAATAAGAATACGCCAAAAACTATTAAGCATAAATAAATAAATTTTTTTTCTCTTACAATGTCCAAAAGGCGTGAACTTACTGAGTTTGAATGAGGAGAGATTATAGGTCTCTGGAAAGGAGGCCATAGTGAATGAAATATTGGAGAAATTCTTGGACATTCTAAACCACTATTCATGACACTATAACAAAATATAAAAATTCAGAAAATGTTACAGATGCTTCACGTTCAGGAAGGCCATCAAAACTCACAGAAAGAGAAATTAGAAGTCTTGTAAAATTAGTTAAGGAAGATTGGCAACAATCACTAGAGGAAATGACAAAAAAATTTAGTGAGTCTTTATCAATTTCAGTATCTTTTAGTACTGTAAAGTGTACTTTACATATTGAGGGATTTCATGGATGAGCTGGAAAGAGAAAACCATTTATTTCTGAACAAAATTGTAAAAAAAGAATGAAAGAAGAAATTGGAATGATGGGTGGAATTCTATTATTTAAAGTGATGAATCTCACTTCAAAATGATGCACACTATTGGGTTTATGATGCAAGTTGCTTAATTCCAATTGTAAAATCAGGCAATCAAGGAGTTATGATATGGAGATGTTTTGCAAAAGATAAAATTAGTCCTTTAATTCAAGTTTCAGGTAGAATAACAGATTCTATATATATAGACATATTAGAAATACTTTTTTACCCTTTTATAATAGTTTAGAAAACAATTCATAATATATTTTTCAAGATGATAATGCCCCAATACATAGGGCAAGAATGGAAAGAGAATAATTTGGTATTAAGTCTTCCATGGCCTGCACAGAGCCCAGATCTTAATCCAATTGAACATTTGTGGGATGTTTTGGAAAGAAGGATTAGGGAACATAAACCTCATTCAAAAAATATTGTGGAATTAATGGTAGTTTTAGAGGAGTGGAATAAAATTGAGCCTGAAATTTTAACAAATTTAGTTGAAAGTTTGCCAAGGAGGATTCAAGCAGTATTAGATAGCCATGGAAATCCAACTAGATATCATGTTTTTCTGAATAATATAAATTTTTTATAATAAATTGTCAAGAAATTAATTGTTGAAATTTGTGGTCGGACCGGGGAGCGTACATGTTAGCTGTTTTTGTATTAAGATCATCACATTGATAATTGCATAACAAAAATTTCTACATATAAAGGTTAAATCGACGACTTTCGCTGTGTATTCACCGTCACCAATACATGTAGTCTGTGGGCCAAACACATACACAAAATGAAAAACATTGTGTTAAAAATTCGCCTAATAACGACAACAAATGTATCTAAAATTGTTGTTCCCAATTTTATCGTTATTATAAATTATGACATAGTAATTACGACATAAATCATAATAAAACCAAGAATTATGGATTATGACAACAAACTTTTAATTTATCATAAAATTACTATCGCTATCGGTAGAGTAACTTTCATCATGAAATTTTGATTATTGATAACGCTTGAGTGGATAAATAGTTATCAAAATAACTAGATCACAAAATGATGGCAAAAACGACTTCAGCCGAGAATTCTTTTTCAATGTCACCTATGGAAGCTGCATTTTGTGGTGGAATTGCAGGAATGGCATCAAGGCAGGTTTTTTTTCGATCGATGAAATTTTTATTTTTAACGAAATTCATAAGCTTTTAATATAACTACAGATTGGTTGTTTCCCCGCTAGACGTGGTGAAAATACGATTGCAGGCAGGTATTTAATTTTAATGGCATGGCAATATTTTGGCATCCGATTTTAAATACTTAATTTTTTTTGATTGTATTATAGCTTCAAGCAGATGCAATAAAACGAATGAAACGAGCAATATTAAGTCAAGACAATGTAACTTATAATAATATTTCTGATGATTACCGTATATCTCCGAAAAGATGATGCCCTTTTTTTGCATGCTTTTAAGCTTGAAAAATGAGGGATAGTTTATTTTCGGTAACATTTTTTCAAATCTTTTATTATTAGATTATCGCGAACGAATCACGCATACCAAGAAAATATAATGGAATGCTTCACGCGTTTAGTTTAATCATACGGGAAGAAGGTTTTCTGGTAAATTGAAAGAGTTATAGAAGAAAATCAATTTACAAGTTTCATTTTTTTTTTGATTTGTTAGGCGTTATGGAAAGGAAACCTTTCAGCTCAATATTTATATTTAACATACGGATCTGTGCAATTTCTCACATATCACGAACTTGAAAAACGTTCGTCATCGTCAGAAGCATTGCAAAAGCTTCTTCCTAAAAACGCGTGGTCGTTTGTAAATGGTGCAACATGTGGGACCGTTGCAACTGTTGCTACTTATCCGTTTGATTTGTTGAGAACGAGGTTTGCAGCACAAGGGCATTCCAAGGTAAAAAATAAATGGCCACTATTAATATTTTCAACACAGAGAACTCATTTATTTTATTAGAGTTATAAAACAGTTGGGCAAGCGATTAAAAAAATATATAGAGATGAAGGATTACGTGGATTTTATCGTGGTGTCTCACCAACAGTTATTCAAATTATTCCGTATATGGGAATAATGTTTGGAATACGAGATATAACGAAAAAGAAGATACAAACCCTCGGGGTAATATCTCCAATTTCCTATTATCAATTACCCTTAATATCCAACAAAAAGAAATAAATTACAATTAAAAAAAAATAAAAAGCAGGAAAAAGGTCGCTACCTCTATAATCTCACAAGTTTCCAAGACACAATGAGCGGTGCGATCGCTGGAATAATCAGCAAAGTGGGAGTCTTTCCAATGGACGTTGTCCGAAAGCGAATGCAAATTCAGGGGCCAAATCTTTCCAATTACGTAATTTCCAACATACCCACCTATAAGGGTTTTTGGTGGCATTGTCTACTCGAAATAGCAAAGACTGAGGGTTTTCGTGGTCTTTATAAGGGTATTACGCCGGCTGTTGTTAAAGCAGCACCGTCGAGTGCTGTTACTTTTTTCGTGTATGGGCAAATGCAGAAATTTGTTGAGTCTCTACATTCTTTTTAAGAAAAATTTTTTTACGTATTCTGATTTGACCATGCATGTAATTATTTTATGTGACAGGTTACGCGTGAGCGCTCAAAAAAATCTCTAATTTTAACATTAAAAGTGGCCAGGGTTAGAATTAAAGTTAAAATTATCGTTATAGGTAAAAATTGCCTCACCGACACTTTCAGGCATATGATTTGTCGGCTCTTATCAGTATTGGAAATCTAATGTTCTCAAGAACATTGAGAACATTAAAGAACATAAAATTTTTAAAATTTTGAATTTATGTTCTCTATAATATTTTTAATACATGTTTAAATTATAAAATCAATTTGATTAAAAAATCTAGTTCTTAGTAGAAAAAAAATAATTTTTACATATTTACGTATTAACTAAATGTATTGCTTAAATTCAACAAATTGATTAAGTCAATAATCTTTGATTTATTGCGAATATTAACGTTAAAAATTTTTTTTAAGAACCTAAATGATTTAACCAATCAAATCGCGTGCAACGCAAAAACTCGAAAACAAACAACTGTCTTTGTTCTAACTGTTTACTCTTTGTCCTAATGTTTTTTGTTTGTCCTAATGCTTTTTACTTGTCTTAGCTCTAAATGCTAACTATAACGTTTAACACTTACCGTGTGATTACGTGCTAATGAAAAACCACGTGTAGTAAATCTTATTTGGTTGCATTAATTACATGTAATTAACTCGCTATTGATGCCCATGTAAGATAGGAAAAATAAATTTTTTGTGCATCATTAAGTGTATAATTAAGTGTAAATGAAATGCATTGCTCAACAAGCTTTAATTTTTCCAATGAATGAAAATAATAACGAACATCAACAACAACAAACAAAACACATTTAATTCTTCGCCCCTATACAAAAGTCTAAAACCATTCGATTCTTTTTTTTTCCTTTGTGAAATTTTTTCACGTCCTAAATAAGAAGATTCAAATCAATAGAATCTTCTATTTGTTTGCGAATCAAGTATTTTTCGTCATCAACAAAAGTGTCAAAACTTCCATGTTGCTAAAAAAACATTTGTGCATTAATTGCGACGTAACCATGATCCGAGCTAATTAAGCGCAGTATAATATGAATCCCCCTTAAAATCACAAAAAAATTTTTCATGCAGTAATTGTCTCAGACTAAATTTAAACCAATAACCCCCAAAAATAACATCAATTTTGATAGGTGGTAATTTAAAAAAATTGGATAAACCTTCCCGGTATTAACGGGACTCATCAACGTAGACCTTGTCAATTATAATTAACATGTATAAAAATATTATAGTGTAAGTCTTATCCTGTATATTTATTATTACAATGTATGTAGACTCAGTATTAGCCTATTATTGATATTATTTTTTATCATTATCATTGTTGTTTCTTCTTCTTATTATTATTATCATTATCATTGATATTATTATTACAAAATAGTTGTCGTTTTCTTATCGTTATTTTTATTTATTATTATTTATTATTATTGATTATTTATTTGCTTTTCATTTAAAATAATGTCTTGCTTAAAACGGCTTTTTTTTGCAGAATGGGAACAAAGGATTGTTCACACCAACCATATAATGGCGATAACGATAAAGGTGGAATCAAGTAATTGCACGCGTCCATATAAACCAACCATTGTTACCCGTCATAATATATAAGCGATATTGTAAAATTCCTTAATCACTGATAAAGTATGAAAATCTACATAATTTTTTGCATTATCATTTTAAACACATCAACTTCGCAAATAAATTTTTAAATTTCTACGCCTACAAAGAAAATATCGCTATGACCCAGACACTTTACCCGTCACACATACACACACATAGACACACACATACACGCATACGTGTATAACATATATGCACATGTGAAAAAGTAATGTTGAAAACTTTCCCATACTTTTACCGAAATAGAAGTCGAAAGCGACTATTTCCTAAACGTAGCAACAAAAACAAAAACTTTGAAAAACTTGTCTTTTACTTTTCAAACGAAACCATTTCATTAACGTATCGATGCTTCTTCCGCTGTGAATGGTTAGCAAAGAAATCAATTTCAGGTAAGAAGAACTACAATAGACAGCATTGAGTCGTCAATATCAATCAATCAATCAATTCGATGTTGCATTACCCACCGCCAATATTACAACCTCAATCATCCGATGCACTATGGGTTTCACATAGCCGAATTTGAAACACTTATCTATTCTCATTTATCATCTTCTTTAAACTACTACTTTAATAAAAAAAAATATATATCATTTATATACATGTGTGTATATATATAATCAGCGATTGAATTTTTTTCAAACTTTAGAGATCATTTCATCATTCTCTTCCTCTTGAATCTTTTTATTTTTTTGATAAAAATAAAGTTTTAGGCTAAAAAAAAAACTTGTAACGAAAGTTATTATAAGGGTTTTTATTACTTACGTTTTAAAGATAATATTCACCTCTCATTATAATATAAAAGTAAAAAGTTTGCTTTCGAAAATTATAATAAAATCTAAATTTTCCAAAGTGACAAGTTGTAAATACAAAATTACAATTGCAAAATTATAACCTTACAAAATGTTTGACCATGAAAGTCGTTCAAGTAGTCGCTCAAGCAGTCGCTCAAGCAGTAACGCGAGTTCAAATCCGCCAAAAAAACATGGGCGTAAGTCAAGAAAAGTGCGAAAAATGGTATTTAAAGCAAGGCAGCGAATGGTCTTAATAGTCGCCGATTTCATAAATATGTATGCCAATTCCCTCTCCGCTGAGCCATAACGATATCTGACGTGTTGCAAGACGCATCATTACAAGAGTGTGAAATTTTTTGGTGCAAAAATAGTGAACGGTAAATTTTCTGATTTCTTTTCACCGATCACTTAATAATATTATTAAAGTATTCTCATTTTTAATACCTGTAGATAATTCAGGCTGGACCTTTTTAAACACTTATCATTTATTTCTAAAGTTATAATAATTTCTATTTGTAAATTTCTTTTGTTTGTAATTATTTTTTTAATCATTTTTCTTTGTAAATTTCCTTTTTCTATTCCTTTAAGACATTTGTAGATTCTTTATTTATTTCTTATCTTAATTTAATTATTATCCCTTACGGAAAAACAAAACTCTTAATAATTAATACCGATACTTAATAACCTTTTTTTTTTTGGCCTAAAAATTATTCAATATTTTTCGTTTTAAAAAAAGTTTTTTTTTTTTACTTCTCGTATTACAGTACATGTATGTGCTTAGAACAAATAATTTAGGTAATTAAATAACTCTTCTTTGGTTTTTTTCGTTGGTGATACTTTCATCATTGATTAAATCTAGCTAAAATCTAGTTTCATTGTCTCATTTCCCCCTTTTTTTATTGTTCTACTTTTGTGTATGTGCGCGTCTTTTCGTAGTTTTTTCTACGTACATTATTTTTTGTAATCACTCAACGTTCTATGAACGATAAATATATTGTCATGAGATTCTATTGTTCTCAACAAAACGCCCGCGAAAAAATTTTGAGCGTGGGAAAATCATATATAATCAACGTGATTCAACTTTTAGGCACTATTCATTTCCTTCTTTGGGTTTTTTAAAGTTTAGTAGTAATGGCAAAGAAGATAATGTGATGATCTATCTTATTTTAATGCATCAATGTCTGCATTCACACGCACACGCGTTTTTTTTACCTAGAAATTAAATGCCATTATTAAGGAAACAATTATCACACGTTACTCAAACGGAATCGTGCAAACACAAAATTGTCTCCGCTTTTTCAGTAAAGACTAGCTAACAAGACTATATAGATGTGGCATTGGCTTATTGTTCTACCCACAAGCTAACTTATTCCTGCCAAAATTATTGGCTTTTCTCGACAAAACAACAATGGCCATTCCCCTTCACATAGTAAATATGTTTCGCGCGTTAATAAATGGTTAGCGTTAGTAATAAATTTGAAATACGTAGATATTAATAAGAATAAGCCAAACATATGTCATTACATATTTTTAGTGCATAACGGAAAAACTGCATCAAGATGGTCACGTGATGCCAACGAAAATTGCATGTACAATTTATTGTTTATAGCATATAAATGGCGTCACGTCGAATAAAATATTATATATGTAAGATACTATTCATAGATTTCTATGTTTGAACAATTATGCATCGTAATTCGTCGAATCCGGATTATTTTCTTATCTTCTTCGCGGTGTGGTTCCGAAGTTCGAGCCTTGTTCGGTTCGGTTCGAGTTCGGTGCGAAATCGGACTTGAGCCTGCTGGTTTGAACCAAAATGAAATCATTAATTTTAATTATCTTGTAACCAAAAAAAAATTTATAACTTTAATTAACTCATATTGAGAATATAAGGTTTGTTTTGTCAAAAATAAAGTTTAATTTTACAAAATTTTAATATTAACTATAAGCTTCTTTATTCATTTAACAATTAATAAATTAAAAATTTCTCTAAACCTTTTATTATGACATTTTCATACAAAATTCAATTATTCAATTATCTGATTATGAATATACTATTTTGAATTTTCGATTTAAGAGGCTCAAGCTTTTTGAAGCTTGAATTACCAAGTTTTCAAGTCATCAAGTTTGAATAAAAACTTTTAATTTAGCTTTATTTATTAGTATATTTTTCAAGCTTATTATTTGAAATATATAATATTATTAATCAATTATTATATTATTATAGTAAGCATCAAAAGTAATGCAAGACTTGAGTTTTTTATTAATTATAATTAATAAAAAAAAACTCAAGTCTTATATTACTTTTAATGCTTACTATAGTATTAAAATAAAAATAAAGTATTATGATTAATTAAATCTTTTTTTGAAATATTCTAATTTATTTAATAAAATAATCTAATAAATTATTATTATAAATATATTAATAAATTAATAAATTTATAATTTTATTAATTTAAGATATATTTTAATAAAGAATTATCATTAATAATTTATAAGATTTAAATAATTTATAATATATATATTTATATTAAATGATTATTATTTAATAAATAAATTTAAAATGTAAGATAAAAAATTATGTTTTCAATTATTATTACAAAAACTTGCTTATAAATATTTTTTTAAATATTTTTTTGTAAGTTGTGTAATATATAAGTAATCTATGCTATTATATAACAAAACAAATAAATATATTTGATTTTATATATAATATTTCATTTTCCAATAATCAGTTATTATTATCTGAGTAAATGACTTTTCTTAACACACATTCCAATTTGAATTTCTCTATTATTATTATTAAGTAGCTATAATTATATATGCTTTTATTAATGATTCAAACTAAATATTTTAGAACATTTTAGGAATTAGAATACAGGTGGCGAAATTAAAAAGGTGAAGTATAGAAAGACTTTTTATGGCTAAAATAATACAAGTCTAAAAAATTTAGCCTGAATCATTAATTTTATAGTCGCACGTCTCTATAATTATCCAATTTAAATGATAACTATAGAGAGGTGTGAATGTAAGATTCGAGTATATAACGGCATACTATAAGAAAGCTCAACATAAACTCATTTTCTTTTTAGTAGATTCTTAATTTTATCATCGTTATTGTTCTCATTAATAGTACATTTTAATTAATAGTAATGATCAATTCTTTTCAGCAAATAAAAATATCATAATAATTGTCATTATAAAAGCATTTCTTTGGTTCGGATATATATTAATCTTGTTCGTTAGTAAATCGTGTTTTGTAAGATTTGTTATGCAGAAAATCAGTAGTTTCAACTGGAGCTTTAAAAGTCATATAATTTACTAATGGATTGCAAGTTAAAAAAATGAATTCGTATATTCACTAGACACAGCATTATATAAGTCACTGTCATTAGTAAAACAACATCTTGAAAACTCGGCCAGCTGTTCGCCAACAGGTACTTCAGTAGGGTTAACAAGCACTTTATTGTTGCGTTTATTTATTTAATGTTTATACTACTATAATTTATATTATTTATTCTAATTTACTAGAATAACATATAAATTAGTTTTAGTATAATTCTGGAAAAGGATTACGGCACTCGCAATTCGCCATATCCAATTAACGATACATGTAATAAAAAAACAACAATGCTAAAAAGGAGCCCCATTCTAACGTTCATTTTACGCCAACCCTGCTTATGAATTTAGATGACGTCATTCTTCAACGGCAAACTACATGTACATGTATCGGTATATTAATTATGTACATGCATGTATGTTAAAAATAATAGTTGAGAATTGTGCATTTGCTTAAAGAAATACCCCAACGTCTTGTTCTGTATAAGCATATAACAACTTTTACCTTTGCACCTATAAAAAGTTCACGTTAAGAGCTTTTATTTCTACAGGCAGGATTGGTTACATGTATTACGGTCAGCATCACATAAAACTCGATTTAATTATATTGCGTTTCATTGACGCAGAAGGTTTCAGGACAGAATTTGTGGTAACGTTTATGTCATGAAATTACAATAATTTTCACGATGAAACGGAAGTCATCAGAAGCCAGGATTATATTCATTTCTATGAATCTCCAAAATTGTTGTAATTATGATGAATTCGGGGAGGAGAGGAAAGTGAGCTGTCCGAAAAATGGCGGTTGTGTTCAGAATAGAATATTATCTATTGTCAGGTTGAAAAAGATTAGAGGAGAAAAATGTCAATTTAAATATACTCTTGGATATATAATAAACAGAAATTCGAATTTTCTTGAATTTTTATTATATGTATTTGGTCCTTTTGGGGATAGAAAGTAAATATACATGTATATAGAGTTAATGAAATGGTATGTAAGTCTGTACTCTAAAATTGACGTCTTAAAACCTAGAAAAAATCAGCAATACAGTCGAACCTCCATATAATCAAACCCTCGGGATATGAAACTGTAGGTAATGATTATGTGGCGGACAAATTTTTTATAAGTCAGGAACCGAAAAAAGATGATTCTATTAATTTTGTAATTATGTGGGAAGTGACTATATAGAGATTTGACTGTTAATCTTGAGATAAGCATTGTTAATTATTCGATTTTCGTCTTTTCAATATAAATACAATGTATTTGTCGTCATCGGTAATAAAATCAAATTTTCGAGGTAGAGGTTATACAATGGTTTGAAAAAAATTGGACAGATTTAAAAAGCAATTACATAAGTAATAACTAATTAAATTTGCATGAACATTAATATATATATATATACTTTAATATCTATAAAAAAAAGTTTACTTAAAATCATTTATTAAAGAATATTAATATTATTTTTTTAAAATTAATTTTTTAGATTAAAAAAATTAATATAGAAAGTTTTTTTTAGAAAAACTATATTATTACACAATGAAAATTTTATTAATTTTTATCATAATTTTTCTAAAAACTCTTTATTATCTAATAAATAAATTAACTTAAAATAATATATAAAATATAAATATTAAAATTATTTTTAAAAAATTTTTTTGAAAAGTTTTTTAAAAAAATAGATTTTTAAAATTTCTTAAAAATTTTTTGAATCTTAATCCAAATTTATATGAGATATTACTAAGATTTTTTTAATTAAATATATTATTTTTTTATTCTTAAATACTAAAAAATATATATAAATATTTTTTATTATTTAAATAATAATTATTTTTTTATAAATTTTTATTTAAATTAAAAAAAATTTAATTTTTTTCAAATCATTGTATATTATAAAAAAAGTATATTATATAAAATTTAATAAAAAATATTTTTGTTAAAAAAAAGAGTAATTTCATAGAGATAGAGATAATATTAGAAATCTGAAAATAAAATATTTTGATAAAGTAATTTTGAATTTCAAAAATTTTAATAATTATAATAATATATTAAAGAAAAACTTATTAATTTGATTTACTTATTAAATTTAATTAATATAAATTTTAAAAATTCTTTTCTACTTAATAAGAACTAGTTTTTTTGATAAAATCAATTTTAGAATAGAGAATATAAATTTAAAGTTTATTTTTTATAATCTTCTTGTTATATATTATAAATTATTAAGAAATTTATATAAAAGATTAAGATAATAATAAAGAAATCAATAAGAGAACATAAAAAATCAAGTTAAAAGCAAATAGAATATTTTAATTAAAACTTTATTATAAATATAATTATTAAAATACAAAATAAATATAATTTTTTAAATAATAATTATAATTATAAAATTAATAATAATTAATAATTAATAATATATAAATACTTATATAATAATATCTTTAGAAAATATTTATTAATAGATAAATATAAAAATAAATAATATAAATAATAAAAATAAAAAGAATAATATATTAGCTATATTAATAAAATAAGAGTAAAAAGAATTTTTACTAAGAATATTTTTATAATTAAAATAATTTATTATAGTATATAACTTTTTATGACAAAAATGAGATAATTATAATATAATAAATTATATAAGATACAATATATAATATAATAATAATTTATAAATTAAGTAAAATTTTATTATATATTTTATTTTTTAAGAATTAATATTCTTATTAATATTTAGATTTATAAGTTTTATAATATTTTTTAAGAGTTTTCTAATAGTATTATAAAATAAATAATCTAATTATTTTACTAAATATTAAGATTTATTGTAAATAATTCTTTTATTCAAAATTAATTTAATTTTAAATTCTTCTTTTTTAATTTCAAATATAATTATAGCTTATAATAATATTAAATATATAGATTCTTTATTATTATATAACTTTAATAATAAGATATAAAATATAAAATATATTTTTATATATAATAGCAAATCTTGTTTATATATAATATATAAAATAATTTTAATAATAAAAAATAATTAATATATTTTAATATAAGTTTTCTATTAAAATATTAATTATTTATAAGATTAATAATATTATATATTAAAAATAAAGCTTGATTTTTAATTTTATATTCTTGATAATAATAATATTAATTAATATATTTTAATTAATAATCATATTTTTATTAATAAGTCTGATATTTTTAATATTATATTCAATTATTAAATAAATTTATTAGTAATAATAATTTTATTATCTGAATAAATATTAAAAAAAATAATAACATATTGATTATAATTTAATTTAAATAATATATAATTTGATAAAGCTTATTATATATGAATTTAGTAATTATAAGATATTAATTCTAGTAATTTTAATTATAAGTTAAATATATATATATGGATCAGTATAATAAAATTTGTACTTTAATATAAAAATCAATAATTATTTCTAATAAAAATTATTTTAATTTTTATAATTTTTTTATATTAAATAAAAAAGAATCTAATTAACTTTTTATATTATTTTAACTATTCCATTATATTTTAATTTAATAATAAATAAAGCATTACTTTATTAAAAAAAACTAAAATAAAATTATTTTTTTAAAAAAAAGATATTTTAAATATTATTATTATTAATTTATAATATTAAAACTTCAAATTATGCAAACAGATTGCTTTAGATTTGATAAATATATATTTTAAATTTAATAAAAATTAAATTAAGATAAGAAATAAATAAAGAATCTACAAATGTCTTAAAGGAATAGAAAAAGGAAATTTACAAA
>CAJVPS010000545.1:0-23045 GCA_910591765.1 Ambispora leptoticha
GAAGACGACGAGGAGCGTAAACGGAGAGAAAGATATAATCATCAACGTGGACGTACTAATAATGTATGTTATATATATATGTGACATTTATAAAATTGTTATTTAATTTATTTATATTTTTATTGCTATTATTAGAGTAATTATCGACAAAATATTCAGGGAAATAATAACTTCAAACCATCACCTCATTTTAATAATTTCAATAACCACCATCATCGTCATCATCATAATGCTAATAACGATGATGATGATGAAGAATATTTGGATTATAATAATTTAAATAGTAATAACTATAAACCATTCGAGTCAGGTTTTAAAAAAAATTCATTCGATAGAGAAACGATGAATGACGGAGGAACACGTAGTAATTACAGGCCAACTAACAATAGTAATAGCAATTCCTTAAAAAACCATGGTTCTATTACGGACAATTATGCAAGACCACCGCGAAGAAATTCTTTTGGTGCACAGTCTTCAAGGCAGTTGGGATATGATAATATCCACAATAATAATTTCAGAGGAGCTCGAACAGGATATCCTTCGAAATCGAGTAACAATGGGTGGGCATTTAGTCGTGCAAAAAAGAATAATTATTCGGATCAAGAGAATGAAGGAGGAAAATATGAGCATGCTACGGCTCGAAGATACACTGACGCTAGGAAACGCAATTATCAATCTAATACTTTGGAGAATACTAAAGAAAATGTTCAACAAGATCACGCTGTCATTGCTGATTTGAAAAAATCGGGATCCGGTGATAAAGGTACAACTAGAAAAGAATCAAAAAATCCAGAAGCTCATCCGATTGGTAATGGATCTAGCGAAAATCAAAATGATATACCGGAACATCAAGTCAATGGGGTAGAAAACACTGAACAAAATAAGATTTTGGAAAGCCAAAAATGTATTGAAGGATCCGCTTTTGCAGAAGCCGAAGAAGGATCAAATAAAGAAAATCCTTTG
Source organism: Ambispora leptoticha (assembly GCA_910591765.1). Classification (NCBI taxonomy): domain Eukaryota; kingdom Fungi; phylum Glomeromycota; class Glomeromycetes; order Archaeosporales; family Ambisporaceae; genus Ambispora; species Ambispora leptoticha. The sequence continues at coordinate 964 of CAJVPS010000545.1, forward strand.
TCAAATTCTACTAAAGTCCAAGAAATTATAGAAAAAACTCTTGAAACAGTTTCCGACAAAGAATTTTCAGTTTCTGTAAATAAAGTTAAAATAATTTCTGAATCAATCATAGAAAATAGTAATAGCAGTTCTACCGAAGCACAGGAAATTACCAATGAGAATGCTAATTCTAAGTCCGCCATAACTAAAGAAAAGCCACCTTCTGAATCTTTTAATATTACAAATGGTAATAATTTTTCTTTGGATTCAACACCGAATTCTAAAGAAACTGTTAACGATAATTTTGGTAATGGTTCAAGAAATAATGAGACAGCAGTAGTTGTCGAATCAATTGAAGATTTAAATAACAATACTGCTTTACACATCGTGCAACGTAATGAGATCGAATCTCATATCACCAAGGAAGAAAATCAGTTATACGAATCTTCAGAAGAATCGGATGTTGAAATAATTCTCGAGCATCAAGGCAATGGAATGAGCGCAGAAAACTCTAATAATGGTATTCAAACAGAAGCAATAAAAGTGCGAATAAGTTCACCTTCTAGCGACGAACCAATCGATTTTTCAAATTTGAAGAATGATTCAATTTTCTTAACCCCAAATACTATTATTCCTGCCGAGAAAGAAGATGATGACCTTCAAGAAAAGAATTCTTTGCCACAGTCCCAACAAGCTCCTTCACAATCTTCAAAACGATATTCATCACGTCGAGTAGCTGTTTCTTCCAATGCCCCGCCAAATTCAGACTCTACTAATTCTGGTGAGAATAATAATAATAATAATAATACAACCACGTCACCTTCATCTGGAATTACATCTAAAATGTCATCCAGCGAGTTTTTCGCATCAGGTATAATTTTGTCTTTTTTTAAATTCAAGATTTTATACCGATTATTGATTAAAATCAAATTTTTTCTTGATTCTATTAAAAAAGCGATTCATGCAGCACCTTTTATGCCACGTTCCGCGATGGCTTCTAAAGAGAATGATGACGTGAACGACAATCAAAATGAAAATAATAGTTCCGAATTTGCACAACATGAGACTTGGTCTCCTGAGAACAATGGGCCATTTGCTGTTCACTATTCGCCCCCACTCTACCCTACCGACGAAAACGGGGTTGTATTTTATTACGAGCCTCACATTTATCCGCAATATTATTATTATCATCCAATGGAAGGTAATTATAATTCTGCTGCTTTAGATGCAGCTGCCACAAATTCCACCATCTCCTATCCCCCTGGTTCTCAAATCCCACTACCACCACCACCGTTACCACAACCACCTTCAAAGAACCCCCCAGGCTCATCATCATCATCAACATCCACATCTTTACCAGCTAACAATGGTGGTTATTATACTTATTATCCAGTTTATTATCAATAATTTTTATTAATTCATAGTTTATAATATTTTTCCATCCTAAACATCCACACACTACTTTGTATTGCTTTATACAAGTGGTCACACGATAATACCATCGCGCTAAATTCGCTTTGGTAGGGGCCTTGTTGATTGCGTAGAATCTCAATCAAACGAAAATGAGTTGTGATTTGTAGCAAAGAAATCAATATCCACGCGAAATAATCATATTTATTGAGTTGCGAAAGTTTGTAGGCACAAAGAATGAAGCATTTTATTATTAATAAACTATGTAAAGATTTTAAAATTTACGAATCATAAGAATGGATCAACGTATTTCATTCATGATTTGCTCGGATCCAGACATGAAATGATTGCTTACGCAAAGGTATTGTTCACAATTTCATTGGGATTTCGCGAAGCGTAACCATATTTATGTATATGTAACGATAAATATTTCCCGAGTTTAAATGGTATTATCGATCATCACAAATTGTGTCACTATCAAGTTAGTGATTTCAATATGCATACCCCATTACGTTTATTCTTTACCTTTTTGAGGGGGGAAAAACCCCCACCAGTGATGTTTTGATTTGGAGCATTTTTCATTATGCACCGCATCACATTTGGTAAGACGCAATTTTATAATCGAATAAAAAAGAATTTGATTACGATAAGAACACGATTCTATACAAGCGAACAAATTGCAAAGAAACAGAAACTTGCACAAAAAATTATTGCGGATAAAGATGGACTGGTAACTAAAAAATTATTTCAGAGAATATTCATCCTTGTAAGGACAATAATAAATTTTGATCCCTCTAAATAGCCATTACATCCAACTTGGTCCGTTAAATCACTCTTCGCATTGAAAGACAATCAATCAATATCAATTGTCAACAAGGAGCAAGTAAAGCACCTTTTCCGATTGTGTAACCTACGTGAGCCTAAAAATCCGGAACATCTGGCTACATTTGTCCGCGACATCAATCGATTATGTCATTTTGTAAAGCATATTCAAGAGGTTGATGTAACGGGTGTTCCGCCAATGAGAGGAATTTGGCCAGAGGGCATAAGTGTTAGCCTTAGATCTGATAATGACGATGATGAGGATAAAGATGCAGCAATAAATGGAAGAGCGTTGTTGAAGTGTGCTAAAGTTATTCAAGGCAATTATTATGTTGTTAAAGGTCGTAAAATAGAGTGAATAATTAATAGCAATAATAATAATCAATAATAATAATAATAATAATAATAATAATAATAATAAAGATGATGATGTAAAAATTCTCGCGTGATCAACGGAACGAAACCAATTAGTGACATGTGCACAAAGTATCCCGTTATAGCATGATGAAGATGGTGGTTCATCCAATTTCCCACACATTTGATTATCACAACCAACTTCTTAACAAAACGAGGTGAATTTTGCTACCCAGCGGGCAACTGCTGTTTTTTCAAATTCTTGCAGCAAACACCACCGTCTTAGAAATGTCAACGTGGGAACAAGTACGAAAAGAAGTCCGAGCCTACCGTAGCTCTGCACAACCTACAAACCTATTCTGCATTAAAGATTTCTGTTTTGACCAAAAGAACAACCGCGTCTACTTTTTGGCGACTGACTCGTCACGCGTAAAGACATCGACGTTATACCTGGTTAACCTGAGTGAAATTGATAATGATAATATTGGTAGCAATAGCAGTCGATATGAAACGGGAAAATCGCAACCTTCACCGCCGCCGCCGCAACAACCTTTGGATACTGAAATCCGCTGTTCGAACGCCATTCTGAAAATCAGCGAAGATACCAATCAGACCATTTCCGCTGCTTCCTCCTCCTTTTCTTGCAAGCTTTCATTTGGTTTTAACGAATATCAGGTGAAAAGTGAGTTTTTTGCTTCTTTATTTCTAGTACTAGATTAATTCGATTGATATTATCTTCACCATGGAATGCTTTATAATTCTATTGAAAATTATTATAATTCTATATTTTAACGTTAGCATACATTCATTATAACCTACTTTATTGCATTATATATTTAAGATCATTTGTCCGCACAAACATTAACTGACCATTTGTGTACTTTACATGCGTGCTGTTAAAAGTCTTTAATTCGCAATATACATTTAATGTTATTACACGGGTCGCGTAGATTCGATTAATTTTTTATGTTCAAATCTTAACCACGATAAACTGAATGTTCTCTTCCCTTCTGACCTCATCTCCAGATTAATTCACACTCGCCGTCATCGTCGTCGTCGTCCTCATCATCATCATCATCATCATCAGCATCAAATATGTCGTCATCTTCGTTACTGTCATCAACTATTCCTACAATAGAGTGGAGTCCACTACTTCCAGATTCATGGCTTAAAGAAAAGCCAACCTCGGAAATATTATCTCGAGAAGAGATGTTTGTGAAGGAACGTAAAAGAATGGCATTGCAGGGCATAAATAGTTTTCAGTTTGAACCTAACAGTGGACAGATATTGTTCAGCTATGGCAGTGGGATATACTTAGGACAAGTTACAAAGGTAATAATAATATCTTTGATTCTGTTCGCACACCATTTCTAATTAGAGAATCAACTCTCCTTAGGGAATGGAATTCAATCCGTATCCAATAATACCTTATTCGTGTTGTCCCAATACACCATTACACCATATGTCACATGCTAACTCTACTTCGCCTTCATATTCACCTAGTTCATCTTCCATGCCACCTTCATATTGTTCAACTTCAAATTTTTCTCCTCCTCGTCTTGATCCCAAGCTAGGCGGGCGGAATAACAATTTAATCGCCTTCATACGCGATCGAGATATATGGGTAACTACTCCGGGCGGATCCGAAACACAATTAACATTCTGCAATGAACATGATCCCGATGGTACAGCTGCTTTGAGTTGTGGCGTGGCAGAATTTGTTATGCAGGTAATAGCCAAAATCCAAGTGAATTGCATTTCCAACGCCTTCATGACGAATCATATTTAATAAAAATATCATTTTACTATATTTTATTAATATTTATTTTTATTAAGGAAGAATTCCACCGATTCACTGGTTATTACTGGGCTCCATCATCATCATCCTCTAATAATCATAGAAAAGATGATGTCGAACGAATATTATATATACAATTATCCGAATCAATGGTGGATTTGGTGTTAATTCCACGACCAGGACCACATGGCGAAGTGGATGAATATCGCTATCCTAGAACTGGTAAGAAATACGTATGTTGGGGGAAAATAAGTTAAAAGCATGGCTCAATAAGGAGGGAAATCTTAGATATTTATTTTTTATTATAGGCACCGCAAACGCTCAGTGTATTTTACAAATAGTAGAATTCATTCCGCAGCATGAAGATGAGGAAGTAGTCATCTGCGGACCAATTCATAAACGTTTGTGGGGATCTTTTGCGCTTAAGAAACTATTTCCATGGATGGAATATATTGTTCGTTTTGGATGGTTTCCTAGTGGAAATAGGTTTATTCATAATTTAATCTATAATTTTATTATTGTTATTGTTTTTTATATATATATATAGTGGCTGATTCTTTTCAATCAATGGAAATTTTATTCTCGTGATAAAGTGTTTGGGTGCAGCTCCTTGACCGTCTTCAGCAACGAACAGCTATTGTCAAAATTGCATTGTGTAATTTTATGAGTATTGAAGAATACCAAAAATGCACGCCAGAAATCGAAGAATTGTACCGAGGATTTATCGAAGTCATTTTTGAAGAACGTAATCATATATGGATAAATGTAAGTAATGGAAATAACCATTTGTAATATAAAAAATTATTTTTATGTTCAATAATGAATTAATTCGCCGACAATTTGAGTTTATTCTCATTTGCTACGAATTCTTGGTAAAATAATCTCAGATAACCGAAATTTATTACTTCTTCAACGAAGATGATAATCCATCCTTGAACAGCACCGCCAATGCCACTGCCAACACCAACACCACCAGCACCACCAGCAGCACCAGCAGCACCACTAACATGACGAATAAACATGAATTGCCATTGCCACATCTTAAACCATCACGCACAAAACTCATAATATCATCAGAAAGAACCGGATTCCGTCATCTATATCTTGTGACAAAACCATCGATGCACTCTCCCAGTTATCACGTTCGAGCAATAACATGCGGTGAATGGCCAGTTATCGATCGACCGATTTACGTGGATACACGACGAGAGCTTGTATATTTCATGGCGAAAAAAGACACACCATTGGAAACACATCTATACGTAGCAAGTTTCTCGGAGATGTCGAATCCTAATGAGATAGTACGATTGACTGATTTAGGATATAGTCATGTAATTGTGATGGATGAACATTGCCAGAGATATTTAGACTTGTTTTCCAGTTTGAGCGAAAAACCGAAATGTAGTGTTCGTTATTTAGAATGGGAAAAAGGGGGCGGAATATTTCCTCATGTGAGCCAAAAAAAAGGTGTTTTCATCAAGGGAGGCACTGAGATTGAAGTTTCGGGTGAAAGAGATGATGAAAAGTATAATAATAGCAGCAGTAGTAGAATTGTTAACATTTGTGATCCAACCTCAGGTATAGGAAAATTTTTTGAGTTCCTTAATAAGGATGGTGTGGTTATACATGGATGCATATATCATCCAGATAATTATATACCTGGTAAAAAATATCCAACATTATTGAATATTTACGGCGGACCAAAATCTCAGGTAAAATTTTTTTTTCAACATTGGATCATTTCATGATTTTTATTAATTCATTGGTTAACTTCACTTCTATCATAATATTACATTATATGTAGATGGTAACAAATGATTACAAATTTCCCCGATATCTCCGTCTATTTCTTGCAGCCAAACTCGGCTTCACCGTGGTCCTAATCGACGGACGAGGCTCATCAGATCGTGGCCTACATTTCGAATCATATCTGAAAAATCGCATGGGCTCAGTCGAACTAGAAGATCAAATAGCCGGTCTACAATACTTGGCTGATAGAAATATGGGGGTCGACTTGGATCGAGTCGCCATTACCGGATGGAGCTATGGCGGGTATCTAAGCCTGATGGCACTCGCACAGTATCCTCAAGTCTTCAAAATAGCAATCGCCGGTGCGCCAGTAACACAATGGGAGTTGTACGATACCGCGTACACGGAACGGTATATGGGCTTGCCGTCAGAGAATGTTGAAGGATATCGGAAAGGAAATGTGTTAAATTGGGCTGATAAGTTTCCAGACAGGTAAAGGTTACCATGTTTCTCAACATCCCTATATATTCTTTGAGTCGTTCTCATTCTCGCATACATGTACAGTGAAAACCGGTTATTGATTGTACACGGGCAAATCGATGAGAACGTTCATTTTAAAAATTCCGAGTTACTAGTTTCAGCGTTAGTCAAAAATAACAAGCCGCATGTTCTACAACCTTATCCTACAGAGCGACATGGCTTAAGACATTCGAATGTAGCGGAGCATTTTGAAACATTGATGTTCTTCTGGCTGATAAATTATTTATAGTGTGTACAAAAATAAAGTTTGAATCCAATGTTTTTGTGTATTTTATTTTCTATATAATCTATCCGGCATAATTAAGTTTTTTGCAGGATGCATTAAACTTCAGACAAGCAAAATTCGATTTTGTGCATCATACGTACGTACATTATGCACTCATGTAATTTTAATACAAGGAGACTAATAATGTTATCTACATGCTTGGGTGTCATTCGTGTGAAGTTCCTGCAAAGAAATTCCGCTCGCATATTTGCCGTCCCTTTTTTGCTTGAAAAAAGGGAGCCTTGGCTCAAAGTTTTTTCAACAAAGTTAAGTTTTTCCGTTCTAAACACACGTAATTCATGAATGAATGATTATTGGTCCATCAGGCGATGTCACATTGAGAAAATTCAAGTTTTTGTTATCTAAATAAAATGCAGGAATAAACTTTAACGACAAATGATGCCGGTTTGTAAGATAAATAACCAAATACTAATATTATTCTCATATTGGAAATTAATGTGTGAGAAAATTTTGTTATCTATAACAAGATTAATGTATAGACTATAAATAATCCCGGTAAGTAATAAATTGTGGTAGTTGGACGTAAAAACTAGTGTAACAAAAAAAATTCGCCGAGCAATAATTCTTTGTTCCCCGTTTGTTTACAACATCTCACACTTAAAATGTCGGCTTTCTGAATGGTCAATCGAATTAGATGTGACTAATCAATCGGAATTTGCTTTACTTTCGAATAAGAGGCTTATTCCAATTCTCACATGTTTCACGCGTCTTCGACGTTGAAGCATCGATTTTGGATGTGTTCAATTTACCCAGAGAAATGCAAAGCGCTCAATTTTCTGAAATCATCTGTAAGAATAGAATAATAATACTCGAATCATTAAATTACAGGCATAAATAGAGTCATTATTAGGCAAAAATTGCAACCTTCTACTTCCAACAAGGTGGCGTCCCTCCTGGATACCACCAAATAAAGATATCGCCCTTCAGATCTTTTTCCAACAATCCAAAAATTAATTGATGCCTTGCTATAAATTTCTGTCATCTGTGGATATCTATTTAACATGAATGGGAAGTTCCATCAATAAATCTTGACTTTTAAACGGAATATTTTATTCTTTTTATCTCTTACTTTTCAAGATCTTCGTAAACATCACACAATGCATGCGCCATTTCGCCTGATATTGTCAAATTTTTTGAAGCTGACGAAGTCCACGATGAAGTGTTGTTTGATGACGCGGAAGAATTGATGGAGCATTTTATTGCCAATGTCAATTTATTATAAAATAAGAAACGATATTCTTTGTCCGGTTCAAGTTTTCTGTTTGCAAATAATTAGCAATTAGTAGATAAACTCATTTTAAAAAAAAATTATTATCTAAATTTACCCAATCTTTTTCGAATTTTCTACGTCATTCTCAATTACTTTTGACATTTTGTCCATTTGTGGTGTTAAGTATTCATGTAGTGAATCATGAAACTCGGCATTCTCTATATTCGCAGTACCTTCAATCGAGGTTACCGGTATTAGAAACGCGAGTGTTAACGAATTATGCTTTATTGGTTGGTCAAGAATAATAATCAATAAATAATACTTTTTTATCATTAAAAAATTTCCGATTCCGAAATATTGAAAATTAACTCACATTAAACACAAGAAAATAACATTCCTCGATATCATCTTCCTCGTCCTGCTTATGATCCTCACCATTCCCATTTACCTCTTCCTGCTTAGGATCTTCATCACTCTCATCTTCCTCATCCTGCTTATGATCCTCGTCATTCCCATGCCCATTTTCCCTTTTTTTATTTTTATCAATTTGCTTTTTTAAGAAAATGGTCATCGGGTTGATAATTCTTTGATCTGTTCCTTTAAGCTCTGCAGTGGAATCTGTCAAAAAATTTGATTGCACTGATAATAAAGGTGGTGGTGGTTTTGCAGTAATGTCCTCTGACTTTTCAGGATTAGGAGGTGGTGATGATGACAGTTGATTTGTGATAGTGTTGTTGGTGGTGGTGGTGGTGGTGGTGGTGGTGGTGGTGGTAGCGGTGTCATCTTTTTGTGGCTCTTTTTTAGGTGAGGTGACAGAGAAATAAGAGAGTAAATTTCCACCGGATACAACGCGAGGGAAATTTTTAAAAGGTGAATAGTACTAAAAAAAAAATTAAATATTTAGATTATAGATAATTAAAAATATATAAATGATTTTATGCATACAGATTAACAGAAAATGAAAAAACCTTGTCTGATTCTTTATTCTTTTTTGATTTTTCCGCTTCTTCTTTCCTTTTCTTTTCCCCCTCGTAAAATGCAACTAAATGCCGCCATATTACTCGAACATCAGCGTCCGTTATATCATTACCATTACCAGCATCATCTTTCCCACAGTAAATCAAGTTATCTTTCCACAGAATAAAGATATTTCTCGATATAAAAGTGTAGTCTGTTTCAATCTTCTTTGCAAAAGACGTAATTTCTGATCTCGCTGTTGTTGAAAGAGGTTGGTATTGAACGCCTGTTGACGATGAAATACAGATATTATTACAAGAACAGGTGAACGTATCTCGAACGGATGCCTTTTTCCTTACCATCAATAATTTTAGCCAATTCCTCTTTTTCGAAATCCCATTCAAACACCCACTTCGAAAAAAATTCTTCCAATTTAATTTTTAGCGCTTTTACACCTTCAGTTCGCACGGTATGCTCGAAGGGGCCATTAAAAATCTAAAGAGCAACAAGACGTTCAATGAAAGTGCTGATGATGCAAACATGAATAAAATACGACGCATTTAATATCTTGCATACTCTGTACATTTCATATCCCTTTTCTAACATCCGCCGAATGTTGGAATCATGTAGATTTGCGTCAAGAAATTCAACGCTAGATTTTGGCTTGCCATCTTTATCTTTGGTGGTTCTCTTCATGTGACCTAATTCAATCGACTATCACGAAAATACCATCATATTTAGTTATTCGAAAAAATCTGAGATTTACAAAAGAGGAAATCAATTGAAATTCACCTTACAATATGTATCCAATAGTTAGGTTCGGGTTCATAAAAAGCCAATCGATTTTTCTGGGTATGAACATTTTCACAAGGCTTGTCAGGTGAAAAAACTCTACAAAAAAAAAAGAGATGAAAAATGGCTTAGGAAAACAGAGCGTTTCTCCAATTCTCAAACGTAACCAAGCTCTTATAATGCATTTCAACGTACCTTGAGAAATTTACCAAGCCCTGTGCCAAGCCAATTTGACGCATCTTCACGTCCATGGGGACGGTTGTTCTGGCGACATAATAGATGATTTGGTTTACTTGAGTTTCTTCGGTAGACCCAAAAGAAGGGTTATATATGCAAAAGTATGATAGGCTTGGAGAAGCCGAATTCGGCGAGGCTGAAGCCTGAGTGTTGCTTGTAGAGGAATTAGGAATGGAGGTTTCCATGATTCACTGATACTCAAGTTTTCTCATTTCGTCATGTATTTTGTGGCTAACTGAGACCCACTAGCCACGATGAATCATAATGATAATTTCCCAAGCTGGCGGATTACTACTCTTGCCTGGTTATTCAAAAATTCCCAACCCAACAACTAAGTGTGATCGACTTTTACGAAAAATTATTCGTCAAACCTCAACATGACGTTATATATTTTTTTTTGCACATAATGCAATGCATACGCCATGCGCATGTTGCATGTACAATAGGGATGCATATTTACAGAAGTCTACTAAAAGGCAGAAAGAGTTATCGTTATTCTGTGACACTTTTTTTTTTCGTCACATCTTTTTTCTGTAATGATTGCGACGTACAGATTGTACTGTGTATATCAGTGAGAACGCGTAATCAAGGAGAGGATTAAAGAAACCTAGTGCATATAGAACGTGTACAGATAGGTGGATAGATATATATACATAGATAGATAGATAGATATATATATATACATATATAGATAGATAGATAGTCTGATTATGCTAGCGAAAAAAAAAATTTTGGATTAAAAAAAAAGAAGTTGGAATGGTAACAAACAAAGACGAAATCAATTCTAAAGCTTATGTGACAATCCTAATAAATTTTATTTAAATTCAAAGATGTAGAATGACCGACAAAATTGGTAAACTGTAAAATATAAATTTAGATTTTTGCCCTTGATCAAGTGGTTTGAAAAAGTACTAAAAACGTCCAAAAAGACCGAAATACAAACAGAATCTTTATCTTTTGGGAAAGAAGAAAATGTCCGAGTATATACGTACATGGGCTGTTTGATCTTTGTTTCAATTTACATATCAAGCAGAGACAATATAATCTACAAAGTGCAAAAAATGAAACAAAAACAAGAAGTGTCAATACCTTTGCAACAACCCCCTGTAGAAAATTTCAATCCGCGAATCATGTGTCATGTGGAATAACTTACTAATCCTTATTAAGAGATTGAGTTTACCCATACAAGTACTAAACGGTTTAAATCGATATTCTTTTTTAGACAACTTTTTAACACCTTTTTGCTTCAAGACGAGAACATAACTGTTCTTACTAAACTTTGATTTAAACAAGTCGGTAGGGAGCAAGCAAATCGTTGTTAACGTTGCATTATAAAAGTATTCCCGGCAAAAAGCTATTCAAGATCTGAATCCCAATTCAAGCATGAGATTACTTCAGGAATAAAGAGTAACAAAACTCTTATACACGTATTCTGCAAGCTAATCAGCGTGAACACTTTCTATCATCCGGAACAAACTATCTGAATCCTTCTAAGTTCAATCTTCTCATAATGTAAATTTTTTAAGTATTCTTGTTTCGTTCTTATCTATCATACTACATTGATCTTGATGTCTATCTATCCATCTGATTTTTACCCGTTTATCTTTTACTCGCTCATTCCTTAACTAACAGGGGAAATTCTGCCTTCTGTGCGAACCGTTGCGTATGCAACAACACGGCGATTTTCAAAATCGTATACTATCTTATATTTCATTTAATGATGTGTTTGTAATTATATGCAGGGCATTTGCGAGCTACTGGTTTGACATCTCTATTCGACATTCTCAAACTCAAATGAAATACAATAAAATGCGTGCATTACAGCCGGACCTTCTTATCATTGATGCAGCTTCGAAGTTAATTGACAATGGCGCAAACAAAAACTTAAAACGACTGTATTCTATCGTGGATGCCAAAGAGGGTCACGATCGATATTACGTTGCACTTGTTGGTGACGAGATCCATAGGGGGGGTTTTTTTGATCATCACCGAAAACCAATCCCTTCCCACGCTTCACGAATCATTTGCTCAACCAGAAATTGAAGATCTTCGACAAATCGCGAACGAAAGAGGAATTCAAGCAAGCTGATTTTTTTTTTATGAAGGACAACGCATTATTATCGATTAGATGCAAGTTTCTTATGGCGATAATATGGAAATGCTTGAACATGCTTGCATTTATCCTTCATATGAGACCAAATTACATGTTCGGTGGTTAACGCGCGTGTTTTTTGAAGTAAAATAGGCTGATCTTCATAAGTCGTTATGCCCATTGTTAATCTTTGTCCTGGCAAAGGATATTTTGGAGATAGTGACACACTCATGCATGTACAACAGGCTGAAAGGAAATCTGATATTTATGAGGATGAACAAATATCTGTGACTATAAAGGTTCTCAATGGAATGTTGTATTTGACTGGAGATGTTGAAATATTCTCCAACTTAACAGCTATATGACATAAGTATGACAACCAGTGCAAGAAATCGTTCTGCAGAATGTACGACGTGTACAAGATTTTTTGTTTTTCTGCACAATGGTTTTCTTTTAAAATTTTCAGTTGAGAGTTTCGTACTTTGAATAACAATAAAAAGTCTGCACAATTTAATTTTTGCACAATTGTTATTATTTGTTCCATAAAAAAATTTGAGATTTTACTGCGTCGTATCGTATGCTGAAGTAGCGACACAACATTTAAAAACAATCATGTGAAGCTAAAAAAAGTTAACAAAAAAGTTGAATTGTTCGGTTTTTAAAAGTTATTATTCGAGATAACGATAAATTGCACCAAACCCACTCTCGTTTAGCTTTCAACCCATCCCGTAGTTAGTAAATATTAACACGTGTCTAAGGATAAAATGCACATCTACTTTGTCTAGTCATTATCTATAATATATATTTATATTGTCTCTGTTAATTTACCTCATTCATATATTATTCGGTTTCTACTTCACAGGTAACATTAACATAACAAAAAAGTTCCAAGGTAGCTCGCAACTTGAAAAACTCGTAGTTCACAGATTCAACAATCGAGAACAAGCAAACCCAGGATATCAAAATGGTCTTTTAAAATAAAAAATATACTCTCCTCTTCTTTCTTTGTTTTATTCATTCCTTCGTAAGAGCCGCATCTATCAATCATATATATATATATATATATATATATATTCAATTATGTTGTGAAGGTGTGCATCATAATCTGTATGTTATTTAATGATTCTCTCAAAGCAGCATGCTTGGTCTTTCACTGATAATTCTAAATATGAGAAGATTCGGTGAAACACGCGAGAAATAACGCAAAATTAACTTTTTAACTCCGATTACTTTGTATTCCCCTCCACCCGTAAAACCTTTAGCATCTTCTTCGAGCAAACCAATCGCAGATGCAGAAACTCAAAACATCTATTTTTTTAATATTCACTAGAACGGAACCTGTTTTTTAGTCGATTTAATAAAAAAATTACTTTATTCTGGGATTATTTAAACATAATTCAATTAAAAGTAAAAAATTTCGTTCCTTGTTAGGTTACACGTGACACATGCAAAAATTGGGAATTGTCCATTGTCTGTCTATTAGCGATAGATCGTACTTAAATTCTACCCCCCGAAAAAATTAAAAACGGCAGTTAATCAAAAATAGATCAATCGCTTAGCGATTATAAAGTAGTATAAAGTAAAATAAAGGTGCATCACGATAATTAAATCTTTGCTGTAGTGTTAGTGTTATTTAACATTACTATTATGCTTTCTTTTTGTTAACAGTAAAAAACTCTAAAATACATTTTACATGAAGTTTTCTTTTTTATAAAATGGGAAAATAATAATACTACTACTACTACTACTACTACTACTACTACTGATAATAATAATAATAATAATAATAGTATACCAATAATAATTACGAATAATAATACGAAAGTATTATTAGCATAGCAAAAAATCAATAATAATAGTACAATCAATATATACATCGAAAAATGGGCACGCAAGGTTTTGAATTTTCGACTACGACAATGAACTCCACTATTGCACCACCAACACCAACCACAGCAATACCTAAAAACTCAACGACCGCAACTATTTCTACCTCTTCAACAGCAACCGGATCAGAAATAACGGCTATCACAGCGACATCAGCCGCAACGGATTCAACTTCTAATCCCAATACTCCCATTAATAATAATCACACGAATACCAACAGTACCGCCATAATAACATCAGACACTATAAATTCGACACTCATACTTTCACCCACGACTGCTACAACTACTCCCGTTCAAGCGCCTGCTAGTATTGTAAATAGTAATAATGACAGCAGTAAAATTACAAGCAATAGTAATTCTACCACAACGGACACTCCTGCAAATTCTTCTATTATAGTTGACAGCACTTCTAATAATCCCAATGATATTACTACCACTACTACTACTACTACTAGCACGACCTCTTCTGTGAACAATGCTCCAACAGCAACTACGGCGCCAAATACAGCATGGGGTGGTGGTGTCCCTGCAATTGTGGATTCATATCAAAATTCTACGATATTGGTCCCTCAACTAATGGCATTACCGCAGACTTCATCTGTCGGTGCTGAGGCATCGACAGAAATACAAAGAACAACTCCTGGTGAGCTTGCCACTTTAATAGCACCAAATCAGCAAGATGTAATCGTTATCGCTTCATCTGATGCGAGCACAAATTTAGCTATAACCCCCTCTCAACAAATTTTGCCTTCTTTGCCTCCAGTTTTATCCAATTCACAACAACCCATGCAGATTGTTGAAACGATATCGTTGATTGAAAATCCTGCAACCGAGGTGAATAATCAAAATCCTTCCTCAATAGTTCAAGCTGTGATCACAACGAATGGACAACAAGACGAGGCTATTTCGCAAGAAAATGCAAGCTTAGAACTTAAAATAGCAACCAACAATTATTTGGCAGCTCAACTTTCGCAGGGTAATAATCCGCAATTTGCTCAAGAGATTCAAGATGTTGAGATGACGAATGCTCCAGTTTTACAAGGGCAAACTGCTCAAGTTCAACCTGGGATAATACCAGCTACTACACAGGAGCAAGCTCAACCTGCTGTGCAAGCTGTTACGCAGACGCACGTTGCAGCAGAGATGGTCCAAGCCGTTGCACCAAGTGGGATAGTACAGGAAATCATACAAGCTCAAGTACATCAAGCACAACAGGCTGCTGAACTTGTAGCTCAGCTTGACGAAGAAGTAAAGGCCAGAAAGGCTGCAAAGGCCCAAGTACAGGCAAACATAGCACAAGGAAATAATGATGTTAACTTGGAACAAGTGAACGAGGCAGTGAAGATTGCCGAAGCGAGAAAACTGCGTTGCCAACAAATTGCATCTGACTATCAAACTGCTGCTCTTAACGCTGTATCAACTGTGACTACCGCGCCCGAGACAATACTAGCTACAGCGGCTGCCGTAACTGTCAATCAACCACAGTTAGAAGAACTAATCGACACAAATCCGATAGTAAAAGCAGCTATAATAACAACGAATCAAAATTTAATGAATGCTGTAGCTAGCTCGTCAGTTCCCGTTATGGATAATGGGACGAGTGTTCCACCGTTGACGATATTGGATGCTCATCAACCAAATCTTGTCCAAATATTGACACCTATTGTACCGAATACCGCCAGTCAGATAACGATTGTTAATGTCGACGAGGGTACACGACGAAATTCGATTTCTTCGAATTCTACTCAGGTACGATTGCTTGCTTAATCATATTATCTGCCCTCTTTATATGACGGCTTAGAGTCAATGTGTATTACTACTAGACGATTGACTTGAAAAAAAATATGGGAATAATAGTTTTCGATACACCAAAAATAATTTATTAATCAACAAATTTTATTTTACAAAATATTATTGGGAATCAATCGGTTATTTGCAACAATAACAACAACAACAACAACAACAACAATATCATCATCTGACTACCACTACAACTGCAACAATACATACTATTACCAAATCCCTGTCTACTCGCAATATTAAAAACACATACATATATATTATATGTTTATTTATGTGTGTGTGTGTGCGTGTATATATATATGTGTGTTTGATTATCGTATCTTTTTTTCTTTATATCCATCAATAATTACAAATTTATGAAATTATTGTGAATTAAAAGTCTTCATCTGGTTTAAGTCTATCACCAATGACCGCATCTACTACGCCAAATTTACCTCCAATCAATAATACAAATATAGGGATGCCAACGATATTTAATGTTGGCGGACCAACAACAATGGTGATGAATAATAATAATATATTAGGAGTATCAAATCATATAAAGATCTTCACTGAACCTGCTCCACCTCTACAGTTAGATGTCCAATCGACGCAGCAACAATTGGAACAACAAGCTCAACAAGTTCAGCAGGAGCAACAGGCCCAAATCCAACAGGCTCAGGCTCAAGCACAAGTGCAAATACAGGCCCAGGCTCAGGCCCAAGCTCAAATCCAACAAGCTCAGACTCAAGCTCAAATTCAACAGACTCAACTTCAACATGTCCAAGCCCAAGCTCAAATGCAACAGGCTCAGGCTCAGGCTCAGGCTCAAGCTCAAGCTCAAATTCAACAAGTCCAGACTCAGGCTCAAATTCAACAGGCTCAAATTCAACAGGCTCAAATTCAACAAGCTCAAATTCAACAGGCTCAAATTCAGCAAGCTCAAGCTCAGGTTCATATTCAACTGCAACAACAGGAACTTCAGTTAAAAATACAACAGCAAGAAGTTCAAGAACAACAAAAAATAAAACACGTTGAAACTATGGCTGAAGTATCATCTACGATTCAAACGATCAATAATATTATTCCGTATGAAATAATTGAACAACAACCAACTATTGAATCTCCATCAAAGGCTAACGTAATATCCGAGGATAATTCATCAGGAGGTCCTCGTATAAAACTCGAACATGAACATGCTGCTGATTCTTTAGGTTCTCAATCAATTATATCAGCATCACCACCACCACCACCACAACAGCAGCAGCAGCAGATCCAACAGCAATTAAATTATCAACAACAACAATTAGAGCATCAACAACAACAATTAGAGCAACAACAACAACAATTAGAGCACCAGCAGCAGCAACAATTACACCAGCAGCAGCAACAATTACACCAGCAGCAACAATTACACCAACAACAGCAACAATTGCAACAACAATGTCAGCATCAATTACCACAAACGCAACAGTCTTTACCACCACAGGATCTTCAATTACAATTGCAACAACAACAGCAGCAGCAGCAGCAGCAGCAGCAGCAGCAGCAACATCAACAGCAGCAGCGGCAGCTTCTTGAGCAACAGCAACATCAACAACAACAGCAGCAGCAGCAGCAGCAGCAAGAACAACTTTCACATCCACATTCCCTTCAACACCAACCAAATCGATCACCAGAACAACAACAATTATCATTACCGCAAAGTCGATCTCCTCCAACACAAACATTGCTCGGTGCACATACTTCGAATTCACCCGTTCCATCAATACAAGTGGAATCGTCAAAAAGTGCAGTATCACGACTGTTAATAAATAATTCTGACGAATCAGAACGTCGAAATATGTTATTGAAATTGGCTGAAGTCGATTATAGAGATTGGAGTGACGACTCTCTGCGTGAAGAATTAGAAAAACGCGAAAAACATCCTATAGCTGCTGCCTCTATGGGTGGTAGAAATCGCGATGAACGTTCTGCGAAAGGAAGGTCAACTCAGATGACGACGACGACTAGTGATTCCGAAGGTAGGCGTATAATTTTATTTGGACCGAACATCATGCAGTTGTTATTAATAGTCTTCATTTATTTATTTATCATTGCTTAACTTATGACTACAAAGATGACCAAGAATCGATACCTTCACGTGCTGATTCCATGGAAGATATCAAAATTGAGCCAACTAGTAATCGCGCTGATATTAATAATTTAACTAATAACAATGCTAACGCTAGCAATAACAACAACAATTCTGGAATAAATTCCGCTCTATCTTCCTCATCATCATCATCATCATCACGACAAGATGATGATCAAGATCCAAACAAGCAAGATACAAAAAAGTGTATGTGGAGAAACTGTACAAGGGTTTTCCCGCAATTGGAGCCACTAATACAACATGTGATTGAAATTCATATTGGAAGTGGAAAGGTAGAATTTCTCGTATTTTTGATCTTTCTTTCAATTTATATTCTTTCTCATTGTAATAATAAAATAAGGCGACATATTCGTGCGAATGGGAAGGGTGCACACGGGGCACAAAACCATTTACCAAACGACACAAAATGTACAATCATCTAAGAACACATACCGGTGAAAGACCTTACATGTGTGATACCCCTGGCTGTGGAAAAAGATTTTCCCGACCAGACTCGTTAACCACCCACATAAAAACCCATTCGAACGTACGCCCATACGTGTGTTCATCGAAAGGATGTGGCAAAGCATATTATCATTCTCGATCGTTGAGAAAACACGAGAAAACTCATGATATAAGACCACATCCTCATCCTTTACCCGCTGTTCACCACGCGGTACATCCAATTCCAAATAATGGAATGCATATAAATTTTGCATCACCACAAGGTAGAATGTTTACTTCACCACCGCAACCTGTTCAACAACAACCACCTCCTCCAGCACAACCACAACCTCAACCTGGACCACCCCCGTCATCACATCTTTTCCCACAGAGAGGCTCGATGCAGTATGATAATTCATCAGCAAATGACCCGCGAGATATGAGATCACCTGTTTCGCATACCTCACCCGCACTTCATCGTCATACACAATTGCCATCCGTTCATCATATACAGTCTCCGCCTGCTGGTAATAGTCCATTCAATATTGGTCCACCACCATTATTATCACAAAATCATACACAGCCACAGCCGCCACGGTATCATCCTTATAACCAAAATAACATGCCTCATCGTCCAGAATTAGTGCATAATTGTAATTCATATGATGATAGGTCACCACCCCCACATCATACTCAACAGTCGACATCGTCGACAACCGGCTCATTTTTCACATCAACCCCACCACAACATAATAGACATCACGGAAATAATTAATTCACATTTTTTGGAAGCTTATTGATATGACGAGATGATGATTAACAAACATTATTATTTGCCAGTATTTTGTCCGATTTTGAAACTTTTAAATGAGAAGATGGTTTTAGTTTTTGCCATCTTTTTTTTTGGAACTTTTTTCTTCTAATCTAATCCACAAACATTTTCACTTTTTTAACAATTCAAACCGTTGGTGTTACGGTCAGGTATCGACACAAAAAAAAATCATTATTATTTAGTAAATTGTGATTTTAATTTACAAATACACACTTTCGTCATCACTTTTTTAAAAAAATATAGATAAATAGAGATGGGGTTGGTTTTATACTTTTTTTCGCGAAAAAAGATGAATTATTATATATTTATACATAAATGCACCCAAAATTTTTATAAATGTGCGAAGAAAACAATGGTTTGTGGAGGTGTTTTTTTTTTAATTCCCGGAGATAAATAAATACACTTACTTAATTATATGTCGTACTTTCTTTTGATGATCGTTAAATATTCCCCCCCTTCTTTCTTTACTTTCTTGGAATGAAAAAATTGTACAGTTTATTTCTTTTTGAACTATATTTTACGAGAAATCATCCTCCCAAATTATCTTGTTTTAAAATTTTGATAATTAATATATTTTATTTGCAAGAGATCCTTCCTTATGCGCGGTATCTTCCTCGATTGTTTATTACTTGATCTAATCTTTTATGTGCGAGGAGGGAGGCGGTAGCAGTAGTTGTAGTTAATTTTTGAGGATTCTCTACTTCTTTGTAAATAGTTTCTCTCTTGGTTTCGTTTATTATTAAAGTTATTTTTTTTTAATGTATGACTATGTCATTAATTGATACCGGTTTTTGTAATGGATTTTATATATATATATATATATATATATACATAAACAAAAATAAAAATAAAATATTTGCGCAAAAAAAAGAAATTAACTTGATTTTTTTTTATTACAACCGTTGCCGCCAAATAAAAAAGAAAAATTTGATTACATAACAAATAAAAAAAATACTATTAGGAATCGATTTTTATTCGTCTACTGATTCACACAAACAATAATTTTTTTGTAAAATTGGTGTCTTAGTTCAAAATTTTGTGTGTGTGTGTGTGGTTTAATTATTTTGAACGAAGGAGATGATGAAATTATATACTATTCTGACGTCTTTATGTATTTATATGTAAATGTACTTTCCGCGGGTTTATGAGTAAAAAAAAAAGAGGTTACTATTGTTCTGGTTTGATCAAATCGAGAATGATAAAAAATATTAAACATATAAAAACACAGAAGATTAAGGTAGAAGAAAACGTCTTTTGGGTGTTGACATCAAGAGTATTTAAAATAAAAAAAGTCTCCCACAACAACAAAGAACGATATTTGAACTCACTATACTATTACTACGATCACAACCACAATTATCCACTTTGTGCAGCTTGTTTTAATGCAACCTGTTTTAAACTTCCACATTGTTGTTTATGTCCTTGTTTCCAATTCTTCTTCTGACATTCCTTCGAGCAATAATAGGCATTGGTGCATCCAGCGCAGATTAACAATTTGTGTTTCTTTTCCTCGTTGATTTCCCCGTTCTCGTCTTTGCGCGTTTCACTTCCACAATTAAGACATCTTTTGCCGATTATTCCGCTACCATTTGATCCAGCACCAGTAACACCAGCAGCCGTCGCTAAATTAGGTTGTGGCTGCATCGAAAGTAGCTGCTGCAAAATGGGCGCTAATCGTTCAGCTTCCAATTGAGTGTTTTTTGGTTTCTCATTTTTCGAATCACGCGAAGATTTCGTTTCGAATAACGTGATAGCTGTACGTTTAACTTCTGACATTTCCGGCGCGTGACCATACAAATATTCAAATCGTTTTTCGGCCTCCTTAGCTTTATCGTAGTAATTGTAGGCTTGTTGGGTACGCAAGTTTTGTAGGGATTGCTTACGACTAGATGTTGCGGTTGCAGTGGCATTCTGAATAGTTAGCACGGACAGGGCATAAAGAGCGTTGGCATAACCAATCGAATCCTTATTCGCTTTTTCGATGTAGGATTTGAAGGCACGCACAGCCTCGACTCGATCGTCTTGTTGCATATATATCAAGCCTTGAATACTATATGCGTCAACGAAATTCGGATTGAGCGCAACGAGTCGCTCCAGGTCTTTGATGCATAGTTTGTTGTCGCCGGTTGCGAGGTAACATGATGCTCGAAGTTGAAGAAGACGGGGATGAAGAGACGGTTCGAGTTGGTTGAGCGCAATTGAGAGAGTTTGGATACAGAATTGGAATTGTTTGCCGTTGAATAACAGCCAAATAACCAATATCAGTGACCTTTTTTTTGATTTGTTCGAGTATTAGTATTGGAGAAAAGGGTAAGATTGGATCATATTAAAAAAAACCTACTCTCTAGTAAATTCCGGCTCCAGAGTATCAATCTCCTCCCCTTTTTTTGCCGCTTTTCTTCTCTCTTCCTGTTCTTCTTTAATCTCTTCTTCCAATTCCTCAAAAGTCGACACCTTTTCGTAGTCTTTACTTCTTTCGTTGTCCTCACCACCATATTGCAATTTCAGGAGTTTCTCATACTGTTGCGCGAGCGACATGATCCTCGGCGACATGTCAGTAGCCTTCTCATCCACCAAGAATGCCTCGACGAGATATTTTGTCGCTTCGAAAATGTCACCTTCGTGTTTGCGCAGGATCTCATCTGTAGTTTCGTTGGGTATTTTTGAGGCGAGTTCCAAACCTTGTTGAAATAATTCTTTGGCTTTGAAGTACTGATTTTTTTTTGTTATTGTTTATTGGTTGGTGATGACATTACCAAAAAGTATAAATATTAT
>CAJVPS010000546.1:0-23035 GCA_910591765.1 Ambispora leptoticha
AAAAAAATTAGTAATAATATAAATATTATATAAATATAAATTTATTATTTTTAAAATTAATTTAATTAATATGAATTTTATCTTTGAAATAATTATACATATTATATAAAATATATATTGCAATTTTTTTTGATATTTCAAATAAATAATAAAATAATATTTATTATAAGAGAAATAGCTAGAATATAAAAGATTAATTCATTTATAATTTTTCATATATATAAAAGATGATATGAAAATAATATTCTTTAAAATACAAATAAAACTGGATTTTTATATATATTAAATAAATAACAAGAAAGATAAGTTGTTTATCTTATTATATTTTATGATAATTTCACTATTCTCAAGTTTAAAATCACATATATTAAGCTAAAAATATTTAAATCTCAGAGCATACTATTTATTATATATTTTAAAATATAATTTAATAGCAAGAATCAAAAACGTCATATCTAAAGCCAGAACACAAGCAATATCATCTTCAATTTGTCAAAAGTATAAAAATTGGATCAATGAGAATTGGTCAAAAATTATATAGTTAATGAATCCAAATTTAAAGTTTTGGATCAGATAGATGTGAATATTATTGAAAAAGATCAGATGAATCATTAAATAGCTCACATATTAAGCTTATAATCAAATTTGATGATAAAATAATAATTTAATATTGCTTTAGTTCTTGTAATCTTGAAAATTTTTGTAAAAATTGATAGAATAATGGATACTGCATTATATCAACAAATTCTTGCAGATTAGTTTCTAACTACTGTTGAGAAACAAGAATTTACTTTCAATAATGTCATTTTCCAACAGGATAATGACCCTAAACACTATGATAAATATAGATGATGGTTTGCTGATATAATGTACATGTTTTGATTATTATTTATGGTGTCTTTCTGGATCAATTTCGGATAAAGAAGATCTGTAGAACAAAATACAATAAGTATGGAAAGAGATTGACAGAATTATTGTTCAAATTTAGTTCATTCTATGCTAGAACAAATTCGTGATGTAATAAAGGACTATACAAGATGATAGAGAAATGTTTAATTTGTATTAGTTATAAAAAAAATTTATCGAAGTGTAATAGTTTTGTTTTTATTGATGTTGTATAATGTATGCTCAAAAAGAACAAAAATAACAGCGAATTTTGAATAAATGCTGTGTTTATAAGATAATTCGAACAATTGACCCATCAAATAGAATAGAACAATAAATTACTATTTGTTATAAATTAATCTCTATTTGAGAATTATAATAAAAATTTTCCTGAAAAGTGGAATTTTTCATTTATTTCTTTTTGTGCAAGATAAAGGAAAATGCAACTTGTTAATTTAATTTTTGCAATATTGACATTCAATATACATGGAACTTTTTCGTCTTACCGTACTGATACGTATTCAAATAAAACTTCACCAAAATGGAACACCAATTCAAAACAATATTGAAATCGTTTTTCACACATATACTTGTATTTCAATGATAACGATAAGATACGGCAGTACTGAGGCAAAAAATTGTGGTACTAGCAGGAAAAGAAAAACTTCTATTAAAGTCAATATTTTTCAATAATGTTATGTGTATGTTTCATGGAAGAATAATTTGCTATCCTCCCGAAAGCTTTTCGTGAAATTTATATAGGTTGGATTTTACAAGAGGATACGATTTAAAACATCGCTCAATTGTTGAAAGCTGGCAAACAACGCTAATATATAACAGAAATGCTATTAAAGCGTTTGAAATTACTAAAAAATAATAAACCATTTAGGGAATTTGTTTCAAACTTCTCAAATATGAAAAGTTGGTTATAACTTGTCTTCACATCGAATTAGGGGATTCGATACTTTATCGCACTTTGCGTGTTTTTTATTGTCAGAATTGTATGTCAACTTTCTATTTAAAAACTCAAAACCAAAGTCATGTGACGACTAAATGTTACGCCATAGAAATTTCAACATGTTGTGTATTTTTGAATTTATTCTCAGAATATTACAATTAAACATTCTAAATCCGCTAGAGGAAAATCCATAGACAAGTTAAGAATTTAGCTAGAGTGGAGGTACAAACTGCCGCTAGAGCAGAATCTGTAAGCAAGTACAAACTGTCGCTAGAGCAGAGTCTGAAAACAAAGTACAAACTGTCGCTGGAGCAGAGTCTGTAGACATGTACAAACTGTCGCTAGAGCGGAATCTATAGACAAATACAAATTGTCGCTGGGGCAGAGTCTGTAAACATGCACAAAATGTCGCTGGAGCAGAGTCTGTAGACAAGTACAAACTGTCGCTAGAGCGGAATCTATAGACAAGTACAACTGTCGCTAGAGCAGAGTCTGTAAACAAGCACAAAAAGTCGCTGGAGCAGAGTCTGTAGACAAGTACAAACTGTCGCTGGAGCAGAGTCTGTAGATAAGTACAACTGTCGCTAGAGCAGAGTCTGTAAACAAGTACAAAATGTCGCTAGAGCAGAGTCTGTAAGCAAGTACAAATTTCTCTGGAAATTTCTTATAAAAAGCACGCTTCTCCCAACCGTTAACCGTTAGGGGCAAAAAAAACATTCAAAAAATTAATACAGATCATAATTAACACAATGATCGCTCCCCCCAAAAAAATTACTATAACCGCCAAAGAAGTAGCTGAATTTAGATTACATAACCAATTAAAACAGAAAAAAAAGAAAAATTTCTCAAGATCCATCACTGAATTTGATGTCTATCAACTTGCAACGAAAAAGGCCAACGGATATGGAAATAGACTGCCTTTACCCAGTAAAGAATTCTTCAAAAAATGCGGCGAATTTTGGAGAGGAATAGAGACTCAGCATGATTTAAAATGTGAATATAAAAAAATAGCGCAAGATGCACAAAATTATTTAAATGAAAGAATGGCATGCTTAGAATCCTTTGACATCATATACGCATATCCGGAATGTAATCCCGCGGCCTTGCAAATACCCTCTATTTGATCCCGCTATTTGACTTCACGCACTTTTTCGGATTGGAAATATCCATAACTCCGGTTTGAAATCGGCTAAGGATAGTCAATGCCAACAAATTAAACGTCAAAACACAGCTCGAAAATAGAATTAAAAATTAATAAATATCACTTTATCAAAAATAATACATGTGTTTGCTTTCATAGTTAAATTTGAATTTTTCGTATTTAATGTGAATATTTCATATGTATGTATTATCTTTCAATAAACTTTTACTTATACATGTACTGTACATGTAACTGATTACGTATTCGGACTTCGTGGAAAAACTGCGATTTAAATTATATTAAAGTTTTAGTTAAATTTCTTTATTTAAGATGAAATTGTCGTAAAAAATAGCAGATACAATTGTGCGCTATTTTTCCTTTATCTTAACGGGCGTCCTATGCTAATTAGCTATAAGTCGTGTTTCAAAAAATCCGGTTTAGCAAGGAATTGGTTTAAAAGGGTCGGTTTGTACATGTACTATCATATGTATTATTCACTATATATGTACATGCAGTCACTCCATTTTAAACGGGAGAGCCAATACATGTATAAACCGGATTTAAAAAATCAAAAACTGCGGCTGACTAGCGGTACATGCGTATATACTTTATAAGGAAAATCCGTCGGTGCAAATTTTAATTAGGTCCGTAGATCATCATTATACAGCTTTTGAGTATTAAAGGTTATCATACATGTACAGTACATGTACAATGAAAAAAGAAGGGCTGGGACATCTGATCATCTAGCCATGATAAAAGTCACTGATCATGTGATTTTTATGGAGTAAAACCAATCAAATCGTAAGATATGAAATGTTAATAGCGTTTTATTAAGAGTTAGAGTCGAAAGTTAAGATTATATTATATATTACGTGAATAAGTAATTTCGTAAGGAACAATTTTTGTTAGAACACAGAAAGACGAAATTTCGAGATAAATTTTTTACATTTGTTGAATATACATTGATTTTACTATTTGATTGGTTTATTTCCTATAAATCACATGAATCATAACTATTTAACAAATCAAATTGTTAGATCAAAATATGATATATAATTCAAATAAAAAAGATCTTTTTGTTTGTATCTTAACTTTTATCTATTAAATTGCTTTTTATATTCTATTAAAAATTATTTCTTGTAAAATTTTGCTTATATAAAAAATTTTTTGCTAAATAATTCTAATAATAAATTAAATTAAAACTTTTAATTAATATTATTTTTATTTTTTGATTAAAATTAATTAATATTAATATTATATTAAGATGATAAAACTTATCTAAAGTAAAATTTAATAATAAATATTTTTAATATAGTATAAAAGTAGTTTTATAAGTAAAAATTTTGAAATACAAGCTATTTTTTAAAAAATTAAATTGAATTTTATTTTTTATTTTGCTTTGAATTATATATTATATCTTGATTTTATATTTATTAGTTGATCTTATAGTTAAAATATTAATTAATTCATATTACTTATAATACTAATTAATTCATATTACTTATATAATACTCTAATCATATCAAAAAGTATAGTAATATTCAAAGATAATACATTAGCAAGTTAAATTTATTAATAAAATATAATAAAAATTGAAACTTTTCTTTATATTAAACTTTATAATTTTATTAATAATAATTTTATTTTTATATCAAAAAAGTTCATAAATTATAATATAAAAAATATTTTTTTCAAATTTTTTAGATTTTACTGAAAGAATTATTTTAAGTATAAAGTTATTGCAAAATTTTTTTCTAAATAAATTTCATTTTTAATTAAAAAATTTTTGTAATAACTTTGTAATTAAAATAATTCTTTAGAAAAAATCTAGATAATATATATTAAACTATAAATTATGAACTTTATTTTAATATAAAAATAAAAATTATTTTTTAAAATATAAAAGAGTAATATTATTATATTTTGCTCTTAGTTTCTAATAATAAACTAATAATTTAAGTAACTATTTATAATGTGTAAATTATTTTTTGAATAATATTATATGTCTCTCTTTATTTTCTAATTTCTCTTTAAAATTATAAATTTTATATAGAGAAAATTTAATTTTTTTATATTTATTAATAAATTAATTCTCTGATTTCACTTTATAATTGAAAATATTAATGCAAGTTTAATAACATTATACTAATATAATTATTTAAGCTAATTACTAAATATTTATTAATATTTGTAAAGTAATTATCAATAATTAAGTTGAACAAGTAAATTGGTATTTTCATTATTATTTGACTTTATATTACTTTGAGCTGACATATTGCTATCATTATTTTAAAATTATTATATTAAAAGTTTGCTAAGTATTATTATTTCAATTTGATATAATTATTAAATTCTTTATTGAATTATAATATTATGAGACTTTATACAAAATCTTAAAAGATATTCAGTCTTATTTACAGGATAATAAACAAATGAGAGTTGCTATTATTAAATTATTAATTGCTTATGCAATTGAATAATGAGCATTAACTATTTCTATTCTATTGATCAGATTCTGAAGCACGAAATACGAGAATACGCGTGGTATTCATATTTGCCCGATTCGTATCATTATTTATTATGTTAGATTGGCAATGGAATGTTGCTATACTCTTGCCGTCTAAAACGCCTCAAATTGGAATAATTATAAACATAACCATTTTACAACAAAAGTTGAACTAAAACAAAGTTTAAAAAGAATCCAGAACTAGTGGTATGCGATATCCGTTGTGTGACAATCTCGCTTGTGTTACTGTTCGAGTTTCTTGAAATAAGCTTATGATCACGTGCAATACAAATAGCGAAAAAACAATCGTAATACATGTACACTTCTCGTCAATGAAAACTCTATATTGGACAGCGACCAGCATCAGAGGGAAATTGTAACCGCCAAATCGATAATCCAAACGTTTCGTAATACATGTACATGTACTTCTCGCATGATCGCGCAAATGATAGAGCATGCAACAGCTAAAAATTGTAATCGTCAAATCGATGGTCATATCACACATGTACGTATTTTATTACACAACCACAAGTTTCGCTATAGCTGCCATTATTTCGAAAATGACATCCGCTTGTAGCGGATTACATGAGTCTTCAATTTACATGAACATAGATGTTAAGTGAGCATATAAATAAACACCTATTCTTTATTATCTTTTATTATTTGTATTTTTTAAATATGAATAATTCCATTCATCTCGAACCAGGCAATTTCCATCATAAGGAAGAAAAATTAAATAAAAGACAATTAATGATGCCAACGTCTATACAACTTCTTAATTTTAATAATAATATGTTATTTTTATCCTTTAAATATACAAACAACTGCGAACACGAATTTATTTTAGACCCTTACACAAATATGTGGAATATCAATATCGAGAAGAAAACACCAAACTACTTTATCTTATACAGAAGTTGTTTATCAAACGCAGTGTCAAAGACATTACACTGCACAGAACAATCGTGTCATTTGTTTTATTTACCTAGAAAGGACAAACAACATTATATATCACAGCTCAGTTCACATATAATCAAAGACAAAATCCATAAACGTAATATTTTTATTATTTTTTCTCAATATTATGAAACGCTAAAAAGATTAAAAAGAGAAGTGTCAAATAAAGTGTGAGTTTTTCAGTTTTTTTTGTTAAATTATAGAATAAATTGCTTTCAACTAAAGTTTATTATTTCGCGTTAAAATAGAAAACAAGAAATTACACGACGTCAAAGTTTGGATATCCATGCTAAAAACGAGCCTTATACGTTGAAACGACAATGTAATTCTGATTCAGTTATAAATTACGCAATTCAAGAATGCGAACCAGATGTTCCCATTATTGGCTTAGATTTTATGATGTCTCAAGAAGATCCAGAACAGGGATCTATTATTCATAGTCCCATTGAAACTTCGAAGACCTCAAACAATACGAGTATGTGGAGTTCAAAACCTACACTCAATTTTGGTTTTTTCCAAACAGAATATCAAGTATCTGAAGATTTGATATTTGAATAGTAATCAAAAGAGTTTATTTTTATAAAACTTTTCATTTTAATAAAAGATATCTGCATTCATGCTCAATAAATAGGTGATATACAGTGTTTGAAATCTGTGTTCTCAGCGCTCTCATACAGTAAGAATACAATATGTTCACTATTAGAACACAGAAATACTTCAATTTATATATCATGAGAACAGAAAATTTAAATATAACAACAGAAGTATATTTATCGTTCTCGAAGAGAACATTAAATTGAAACGAGATTTCCAACACTGCTGACATAAATTAACTTTGTTAAATGATTTTTTTGAATTTAACATGTCACCCAAGTTAGATCATGTGATTTTAAGGGAACCAATCAAATCGATGATTAATGTACATATAACAAAATTTCAAAAATATATGTTTTCCGTTACACATCGATTTTGCAATTGATTTGTTTACTCTTAAAGTCACATGCTCAGGTTGTAAAAAATTACGAACACCTATTAATTTTAACTTATGTTTTCTTTATAGACTTTCTTTCACGTTTCGGGAAGAGATGATCCGGTTCAATCTGGAAAGTATAGACTCTATTATTTAGTGGGTGATGGTTTTTTTAACCATACTTTTTATCAGTGAATATTGTAATTGAAAATTATCTGTATGAAAAATGCTAATTATGCGATAAATAAAAATATGAACTGATATATTAGATTCTTAAAAACCTTATCATAAGTATCTGACCAGCCCTATATGATCTCGCAGATAAATACATTATTATTGCTAACTTAAACAACTGATACATTTTATAATCACCATTTGATTCTAGGAGTGCGATGACATGATGTTTCATACTATTCACCAATTTCATGACAAGTTTATTTTGGAGATGATTCCATTCCTTTATAAGTTCACTTTTTAATCCCTTAATTGTGCAAATTTTCTTTTTTGTATTTTAATATTCATTAACTGCCATACATTTTCTATAGGATTTTGATTCGGAGACATCAACAATCAGGGATGTTCTTTGACATTGCTTTCTGCCTTCCATTTCTTTGCGATTTTTGAATGGTGCTTGGGATCATTGTCTTCTTGAAAATCCAGTTTAAGCTATTCTCACCAAAAAATTTGGAGACAGAAGTCAGAAAATCCCGCTTATAGATTCTACACATACATAAATCTCACATCAAGATTCTGTTGGAAATATATCAACTCAATAAATTTTCAAGAAGAAAAACACTCTCAAACATGAACGTTTAGCGAATGCTTGACAGTACAAAATATTTTTCTTCTCTCAATGAGCTGCAAAACATTTTTGAGATATATTATATAGTTGAAACGTACTTTCGTCTATGAAAATTATCCAATTCCAATCAAAATTTTGATATTTCTTCACAATCCCAGTCTTGCTTTCTGTTCCTTTGAGCAAAGATTTGGAGATTTCATTAGTATACTTGCCTCCAGCATCATGAAGATGTTACTTTACAATCTTCACACTAATCTCAAGACTCCATTCTTTCATATTTCTTTGTATTTTGCTGGTTATAATATTATTTTCCTCGTTTGATATTTCCATTATATTTTTGACTTCGTTATTGTGATATATGAATGACTTAATCTTCAGTATTTAGATCCTTGTTGTCATGATAATTCTGGATCTAATAAATGGTTGTAGATTTACTACAATTGGCGATTTTCCAAAACTTCACTTTGATCCAGTTAAATGTTCACATAAAAAAATGATTCATATCATTTATCAAGCTTAAGCTCCATTTTTTAGATGAAAATTCAATGATCATTTAAACTCCCTTAACATGTTTCATAAAATTTATAAAAGTGCTAGTGATCAGGCATTTGAGGAATTGTTATAATATAATTTTAGATGATGCCAGATGATCAGATACTTATGATCGCTACTGTTACTAAAGAAGTATGTTGCTAATATTTTTATAATTAATAAAATTCTTGAGATATCAATAATACATATAGTTTTAAAAAATATTATGATGTTTTTTTTAATAAAAATAGCTCTATTGTAACAGATCTTCCTTAAATAAGGAATAAACATTACCTATATTGATTGAGTAATGTTTATTCCGGATGAATCCGTAGATATTCAAGAAACTATCTAGAAAAAAGCACTATCCCGAACAATTACCACTCGCATAAATCTTGAATGCTATAGGAAGAATATTAATACCAGCTCGACTCATTTTGATCATATTTGTCAAATCATTATAAAAGTAGGGACCGGTATTACCTGATAAGAGTTATACGCTAATTGGATAATTATTTTTATAGGGTTAGCTATTAATATTACCATTACTATTACAGTATCTGCTTGAGCTCCACAAAGCTCACGGAATTTTACAGCTTTGTGAAAAGAATTGACAGTATCATTTTTATAGATCTAAGATGAAATTAGCTTATGTGTTTAAATTAATAATTTTAGAGTAAACATAGGCTGAATGTGAAGGTAAACTTTTAATAAATTGCAAAGTCGGGTCTTTAAGATATTAATGCAAAATTTCCATTTTAGGAAAATTTTTTCGATAAGGCATTATTTTGTCAGAGTAATAAATACTTGAGATGAAAAGTTTACTAGAGCGACGAAATTTTAGACGTCCATTTTATTAATACAGGTTTGTTAGGTAAATTTCCGAACTTCGTTTGATATTAAATCACAAATTTCAATTTCAACATAGACGCATACACTGATTTACATCTTTTTAATTACTCAATTCTTCCAAATATTATTTCTAAGATAAAAAATCACCAGATTTGAAAATCGTATTGGTTTTTCGTTAATTATTTTAAGACAAGACAGTTTAAGTTCTCGAATGATTCGTGAAGTGAGACGATATGCATGATCGAGATTTTGTTGAATATAGGAAATTACCCCGTGTGCAGTTCACACCAATCAAATGTTTACGATATAGTTAACTTCAATTCCATATGATACAGATACGTTTATTCATAGCTATATTCATCGCTATAATTTAAATCGCAATGGCGATGATTACTAGCAAAGTGGCCGCCTTGACATTTATTATATATTGATTTGAACTTATTTTGAATATTTAGGTTACAATGATTTTTTATAGAGATAAAATTACATTTACATGTATTTTATTAAATTCTTTGTGAAACAAAATGATTTCAACGGAATCAAAGCTATAAATACCTTAAAAAAAGATATATACATGTATCTCGGTTTTTTATTTCCGGATTATTCTCGGGATAATATTTGTTCCGGAAAAAATAAACAATGTACAAGTACATAATCTACATGTACATGTATAACGATAACTTTAACTTTCCTGTTTCTATTGTATAACTTATCTTTATATGCTAATAGATTTTTGTAAATTAATGTTAATCTCTACTCTGTACAATATCGTTAATCGGACAGTTGACCCATCAAATAGATCAATTATAATTCTAATTACAAATTGTGATATTTAATTTCCTTTCGGAAATATTGAGATAAGAAAGAAATTTGATTCCTCTTTGTGCAAAAAAAATTTGCAACTTATTTCGTTTTACTGTTACGTATCGGTATTACTGATCAAATGATAGTGTGATCATTTCTTTTTATGGGCTAATATGTTGTCTATAGAAGAGAATCAAAAAAACTTCGCCAAAAATGTAACACATATACATGTATTTCAAAGATATCGATAAGACTTAGCCGGTGCGGCACAGCGCTAAAAAATTGTGACGCTCGCAGGAAAAGAAAAGGATATGACAGAGCCTTAATATGCAGCAGGCATTTTGTGCTGCTGCAACATCTATTGAAAATCAATATTTTCGATAAGATGTACGATTCATGAGAAGGATAATTTGCTGTCTACCTGTAAACTTTTTCATGAAGTTTATATAGGTTGGATTTTAAAAGAGAATAACCGCTCAATAATTAAAGATGGAATAATGCTAATAGATCAGCATAATGCAGCAGATAACTGATTCGCGTATAACTGCTGGCTTACATAATGACAAAAAGTAACGGTAATATCCAAAATGACATGCTAATTCCCATTATTAAAAAAGTAAGCAGCGAAGAATAAATTTAGGAAAAACAAAGGTTTTATACTATCAAAATAAAAAGTTATGTGATCAAATGATACGCCATGGAATTTCAACATGTTGTATTCATCCTATTTTTGATTTTATTAATTAAACATTCTAAATTGTACCTTCATAGACAAGTGAAAAATTTTGCTAGAGCGGACTCTGTAAACAAGTACAAAATTCCGGTAGAGTGAGCAATAAAGAAGTACAAAAGTTCGCTAGAACGGAGTCTTTAACAAATACAAAGGTTCGCTAGAGCGGAGTCTTTAACAGGTACAAAGGTTCGCTAGAGCAGTATATAAATAAAGGACGTTTAATCCAACCGTTTATTGTATACAAAAAAAAATTTGCATAATAAAGAACGTTTATCACAACCGTTTATTGTATTCAAAAAATTGCATAATTCACATAATGAATCCTCCCTCGAAAGAAATCACTATAACCGCAGAAGAAGTGGCCATAGATAAACTTCAAAAAAAATTAAAGAATAAAAAAAAGCAAAGCTTCCCAAGACGCATACATTGCTTTGATGTTTATCAACTTGCAATGAAAAAGGCCAACGGAAATAGACTGCTTTTGCCCAGTCGAGAATTTTATAAAATATCCGGAGAATATTGGAAAGAAATAAAGAAGTCTCAAGATAGAAATCTACAAAATGAATACAAAAAAATAGCGCGAGATGCACAAAAAATTTTAGATGAGATGTTAAATCATGACATTCTAGTCGAATGCTCGCAATGTAACTTCAATTACTACGGATATTATCCAAGCATCTCGAACGAGACGTCGTCGCAACCTTGCCAATCTCATTTAATTGCACATAACTTCGCTCATTGGCAACAAAATTAAACGCAAAACACGACTACATGTATCACTTTTATCATATTTGTTTAATTTTTTAATTTCATATTTTTTTAACTTAAATTCATATGCATGTACATGTATTATTATCTATTAATAAACTTTTATTTTTTTTTCTAAATGTAATTGGTTACGTATTCGGAGTTCATGGATAAATATTCCAATAACCGCGATTTGTCGGAAAATTAATGTATATACCGATACATATATGTATTTACTTTTAAAGATGAGTGGCTGTTCATCAGTTGTTTACCAAATACGTATATTTTGCGGAGAAATTTGATTTTTCAAAAGTTTCTTTATAAAACGTCACAAAAATGGCAGAAGACGCTTGTGCTGCTATTTTCCTTAACAGGTGTCTTTGTCAATTTGCTATTAAAAATCGTGTCTCAAAAAATCTTCGGTTAGCAAGGCATTCGTTTTAAAAAGAGTTCGGTTTAATGGGGGTTTGTCAATATGCTATTATTCATAGTTACTCCATTAACTTGAGAGGGAAAAGGTTCCATATATGTACTGTGGCTGATTCATACTTTATAAGAACGTAGTCCATCATTTGATCAATCTAATGGACTACGCACCTTGTAGATCATAATACATATTTTTTAGTTAAAGTTGTTTTTAACTATTTGTGTTTGTGTTTGTGTAATGGCAAAGGTAGCATCTCGTTAAGCCGAAGTGGTCAGTGCTATTAGTAAAAAATTCGGTTTATCAAAGAGATTAACGATAATTGTTCCCGGAATTACTTTAATATAATTCTTAAAAACGAAAAGCTTCACGTATTTTGCATAATGAACTTTTTATTAAATGGTTTTTTTTGAAGAGAAAGAATTTTCCAACAGAACAAAACTCATCCGTAAGCATTTAAAAAAGTTTCATATATACGATTATATTATTGTGAAATAATATCTCTTAAAACTTTAAAGTAATAACATGGTTTCTTAAAATTGGGGTTCCAATACAACAAATCTTTGATGTCATCTAGAGCACCAACATCCAAATATAAATTCAAAGAAAAATTCCGATCGAAGTATATTAGACGATTTTATATAGAATTCCATCCAAAATATGAATTTTATATAAAATAAACATTAAACCTCGTAATAGTTTTTTATTGTTTCGCAAGTTTTTCTGATGGAACTGGTTTGCAGACAATAGATGTAAACTTAAAAGAGAAAGAAACATACAATACATGTACATTGATTACAAAATTCGAGTCGGTCGAATTAAATTATCTTCAAATTCAGAGCTATATAAATGCTAAAACGAGTATTTTTATATGTTAATTTTTATACTCGGGTCGAATACATATATGTCCCAAACCCGACCCTTTCGGAGCACTAGTTCATAAGCCCGAATGATCGAAATCCCGAATGAACGGCATCCTGAAAGTATAGTGTCTCAAATGCATGAAATATTAAAATTATTACGATTTCGAGATCACGTACATTCGGGATTTCGATCGTTCATTCGGGATTTCTTTCATCCGGGATGTCGCTTACTGTGTTCTTCCAGATTTCGTACCACCCATTGACTTTTAAATACGTATATTAAAGTGAAATTTGATTTTTCAAAAATTCTTTATTCATTTTCTTTTGTCTTAACGAGCTTCAGACCTACCTTTCTAATTGGATATTAAAAGCCGTGCTTCAAAAACTCTTCGGTTTAACGATAGCTAACTATGTACATGCACGTGTATTATCAATACCTAAACATTCAACTTATTTGAGTTATCGATCACAAAATCTTGTGCTCAGATGACGAAAAATTTCCTTTCAAATATGGATTTTTGTTCATGCATTCAGTTACAGAACCAATTTCTTATTTGAAATGTCTTTAATCATATTATTTTTATAAGCTCGATTACCGAAATCCCGAATCAGGATTTCGATTGTTCGGGATGCCATTCTTTCGGTTTCGTTTATCAAGCTTATGAACGTTCGCAGACTCATATTGTGCTCTAATTATATGAATATACGTTTCTTTAGGCAATTGTGCTTAATGTGAACTACAATGGCAATCAAAAATAATGCAACATTCAAATGAAAATTTTTAAATGAATGATATTTCCTTTAATTAAAAGTATCAAAAACATGATTAATATGATTAAATAATACAATCCTATAGTTTAACATATTATAAATTCAATGAATCTCATATAGCCATCATAAGTCAGAATTCTGAAAGATGATGTAAATAATTATTGATAATATTCTATAGGCTTTTAATTGAATTGAGATCAGGTGATTGGAATGATCAATTAAGTATATTAACTTTATTATCAATAAATTATTAATGAGTTTTAATGGCAGATTGTTTGAATTGTTATCCAGTTAAAAAATGATATCATTTAGTACATAAATGAAATTATTAATAATCTCTAAAAAATTCTTTAAAAGAATTTTCTATATAATACTTCATTTATTCTGTTATAAATCTTACAAAGATTATTAATACTATGAGCAGTAAAATAATTTCATACTATTATTTTTCTACTATAAATTTTAAATATATAAACTTTTTAATAATTTTCTTTTTCTTTTCAATAATACTTATATTTATCTGATCTAAAAATATTAAACTTTAACTTATTAATCAATTACTCTTATCTAATTTAATTTTGTATATTTTTGTAAAATTAAATCTATATTTTTAATGCTTCTTTTTAGATATAGCTTTTTATATTTTATTCTTAATACTAATTTATAATTATCAAATATATAATAAATAACTAGTATAAATATTTATATTTTTAATTAATTTTGAACTTTAACTGTAATTAAGTATCTATAAGTAAGAATTAGATTAATAATTTTTCATGTTATTTTTTATTTATTATATAGATATCCAAATTAACTAATATTTATAAGAATATATTTTCTTATTCTCTTTACTTAATATAAATAATGTATTAATATTTTTATTATATTATTTTTTAGTATTGTAATTTTTCTTGAGAATAATAAGAATTTTTACTCTTTATTTTGAAGTAGTATAATATTTATATAATAATTCAAGATTAATAATTAATTTTACAGATCATTAATCTGTAGTATTATAATTTATATTATATTATATATTAAGAATTATATTACATTATATTTTATTAATTAATATTATACAAGATTAATTGTTAATAATTATATTTCTAGTTAGAATTTCTATTCTCTCTTGTATATTATTTTTAGTAGTTTATTTTTTCTTATAATTTATTTTTATTATATTTATCTTATAATAAATATCTTTTGAAAGTACTATTAATTTAATATTTATATATTAATAATTTATATACTTCTAAATTATTATTTAAAAATCTTTAATTCTGTTTTATAATTTTTAATTTTAATAAAATAAATATAATTTTATATAATTAAATTAAATTTATTCATTTTTAACTTACTTTTTCTATATATATAATATGTAATAAAAATAATAAAAATTTGTAATATAAATTAAATTTGTATACAAAATAATAATTCATTTATTTATATAATTTACAAAACTAAATATTTATTTATTTATATTCTATTAAATATATAAATAAATAAAAAATTTACTATTATTTTCATTTTTATTACTGAAACTTATAAAAAAATAATTGATACAAAGCTTAAAACTTAATATAAAATTATTTTATATTTTTAACTCAATAATATCTATTTAATTAAAGAAATATATCAAAAAATAAAAATTTCTCTTTATACTATTAATATAATCTTTAAAAGCTTAAATAAATCAAATATAATAATAACAGACTATCTAAAATTATATAAATACTTATATATTTTTTGGATTAATATATTTATTATAATTTTGTCTTAATAATTCAATAACTTTCTTTATTAGTTCAGAAAAAGTATAATATATCAGTTTCTTATTCTTTTATTTAGAGATATATAAAAAAAGATATAAAACTTTATATTTCTTAAATATTTATATTAATAAGTTATTATATTAAAATATAAAAAGTATAAATATAAGTTTATATAAATACTAACTAAAACAAAATATTTATAAATAAAATTATTTTTGGTCTTTTTAGAAATAAAGTTAATAAATAATACAAAGATAATAATAAATTAATATTTATTAAGAGTATGTTAAAAGATAATGATATGAAGTGGAATCTTATTAAAAGATAAAATATTTTTATTTTGTTTTATTAATATAATAGATAACTCTTATTATATAAATATTTTGCAAATATAGCTTCTATTTATTGCAAAAAATTTATATAATAAAGACTAATATTTATAATAGAATAATAATTCTAAATATATTTTGTATATTATAAAAAATTTTTATTTAAAATAAATTTCAGATTATAAAGTAATTATTTAATAGTTATAACTTAAATTTTATTAAAAATATATAAATATTATAAAAAATAATATTAAAAGTATATATTACAAAATATTAATAAGTTAAAATAATTTATAGTTAAGAAATAAAAAAAATTTCTCAAGAAATAATTAAAAATTTAATTAATTCTATAAAAAATAAATGTGAACTAATTTTTAAAAAATAATAATAATAGAATTAAATATTAAATTTTTTATTTAATAAAATATTTTATAAACTTTTAAATAAATTAAATTTTAATTAATTATCTCATAATTATTAAGATATATAACTTTTTATTATTATCATTATTTTTATTATTTATTATAAATTCTTGTTAAAATATATTATATAATAAAAAAATTATAACTTTAATAGTAGCAAAAAAGACTGAATTTTATTAAAATTCAAATATATATTATATATAAATTTATACTTTAATATATATATATATTTGTAAACTTATATAAATTTATATATATATATATTATTATATATTAATTATATTATATATATTTTGTTTGAATAACTTATTATTAGTCTTATTATTCTTGTTATTTAGTAATAAAATTTTATAATTATACTTATAAAATTATTAAAACTAAAAATATTAAGAAAATATAAGTATATATTGAAAATTCTAAAAAAAATAGTAATAATATATCAAAAATATTAGAAAAAATTTTTATCTATAATATTATAAATAATTATTATTTTACTTACTTAAGAAATAAAAAAATAATTAAAAATATATTCTATATATAAAAACTAAATTTAAAGATATTATCTTATATTAATATTTAAATAAAATATAAGTTATTAAAAAATAATATATATATATTCAAAAACTAAAAAGATTTTATTAAAAAAATAAAATAAATAACTAAAAAGAGATATAATTATAGAGAAATTTTTTTAATTATAATTAATTAATAACTAGAAAACTTAAAAAAAAATATAAAAAAATAACTATAATTATAAAGAAATTTAAATTTTAATCTTTTAATTATTAATAATTATATTAGTTATAATAAATTAATATAGTTTAAAAATATAATATCAAGTTTAAAAAGCTTATTAATTAAATTAAAAATATAAATAAACTTGATTAAGTTATATATTTATTAATAAATTAAAAGTTATAATAAAAATAAAAATTATATATTAAATATAAAAATTTATTATTTAATATATTATTATTATATTTAATTCAAAATATAATCTTAAAGATAATAATTATTTATAAAAATTTAGAAAAAATCAAGAATTATTATATAATAATTAGTTTTATATATAATAATAACTAAAAGTAATGATTCAGTAACTAAATTTATTATAACAGATTAAAATAAATTTAAATTAAAATAAAT
The DNA here is from genome assembly GCA_910591765.1 of Ambispora leptoticha. NCBI lineage: Eukaryota > Fungi > Glomeromycota > Glomeromycetes > Archaeosporales > Ambisporaceae > Ambispora > Ambispora leptoticha. Next base: position 17,614 of record CAJVPS010000546.1, read on the forward strand.
TTTGAACTTTTTTTTATACATATCACATGATTTTATTCTTTATAATATGTGATTTAATATATTAATTATGCACTTTATTGTTAATAATATAAGAAATAAATTTAATAAAAAAAAATAGTAAATTTAATAAGAAAAAAATTAATATTTTTATATATAAGTTCTTAGATATCTTCTTACTATTTTCTCTTAATTTTCATCATTTATTTAAATATTTTATTCAAATAAATTCTCTATTGGTTTATATACTTCTTGTTGAATTCAGTTAGTTTGAGTATACTTTATTATTTGTCTTTGATAGACTCTCATTTGATTATACTATTATAATAAATCTGATAAGTAAATTTTCACTTAAATTCATCTTAATAATATAGAATTAGAAGATACTGGAATAATTAAAGAATAAAGAGAGAAAAATTAAACTATAATTTTTAATAATAACAAAGATTTCTAAGTTTTGTGTCAATATCTATGGATATTATCTTAATAAAGAAATAAATAATAAAAAAAAGAATAATATAAATCAAAAGAATTATAAAGATTAATAAATAAAGTCACTATTATTCAATAAAACTAAAGATTTATGATGATTAATAAGTGAAGCTACTATTAATCAAAGAAAACTATAACTAAAAAATATAATAACTCACATAAATAAAAATTAAAATTAAAATAATCAATTAAAAAATATATAATTAATATACACAAAATATAAATTAAAAGTATAACTTATTTTAAGTAGAGATCTTTTACTAAGATATACTAATATAATTTAAAAAAAATTAACTATTAAATTTATATTTTCAAAGTCTGAATTTATTTTATTTGAGAGAGCAGATCTTTTTATACATTTTTTAATTACATAAATTATATAGTATTACTAATTAATACTATTTAAATATATATGTTATTATTATAAAAAACTAATAATAAAAAGATAAATATTTATAGATATTTGAAATATCAATATTAAAAGATATAAAAAGATATTGAAAGATATTTTATCATTTTATAAAGGATTTATAATCATATTAACTAATTAATCTACTATATATATAAAATATTAATATCAATATAATACATTCATAATTAAAAAAAGTAAATCTCAAATTTAGAATATAATAAATATAATATTTAGAGAATAATTATAGATTTTAGAAAATAAATATAAATAATAATAATGAGATAATTAGATAAAAATAATTTAAATTATATAATAAATTATAAAGTAAAAGAAAAAAGGAGTTTTATATAACTAAAGAAAGATTATTAAATTAAAGCAATTTATATTACTATAGTAATAGTACACTTTTCTAATTAACTTGTAAACTCTTAGCTAGCTTTCTGAGTTCATTACACTTTTTTTACTATTTTATTTTTTGATATATTTTTCATAATAAAAACTTGTGATATTAATATTAAATAATAGGCAGATTAAGTTTGCTATACTATTTAAGTCTTTTTATCATCTTGTTATTAATATATTTTGCTATCAATTTTTATTATTTTACTCTTTAAATTACTATCTCTTTATCATGGCTAATTATCATTTTGCTATGCAATTTTTTTATATTACTTTTCTATTATTACTATATACTAGTTATCATTGAATTCAAATTATTTCTATTAGTTATATTAAATTAAAATCAAGATATACAAATAAAAATATATTTTTATATTATATCACAATATATTATATATAATTTTTACATATTGATAAAAAAATATTATATATTTCAAAATAATTTTTATCTCTTCTTTAAGATAGAATTTTATTCTCTCTCACAATGATTAAGTTGTCAAAAATTTCAGAAATATCCAAAGATTTTAATAATATAATTAGCTATATTAAGTCTAATATCTTTTTAATAAAATATAATATCTTGATAAAAAAAATGAATTTCTAAAGATAATATAAAAATTTTGTATATAACTATCAGAAAAGTTATCTTTTCTTTATTTAATAATTAAATGATAAAAATTCTTGACTTATTATAAAAAGAATTATCCTATTTATAATATAATATTGAAAGTAATTTTTTTTAAAAGATTTCATATTAAAGCTACACATACTGACCAAAAGTATTGGTTACATAATGATGATCAAATAAAATTTTGCCAAGTCATATTATTTCAAATATAATTTACTTTACAAAAATCCAACCAAATTTCTAAAACTTTTTTTTGTTTAAAAGCTAAAGAGTTCTGAATTTCTTTATCTTAAAATAATATTTTTATTTTCTACTTCAATTTTTGAAAAAAATGACAAAAACTCAAGAGTTAACCAATTTTAAGTGTGGCATGATTATCAATCTTCACAAGAGAAATTATACTATCACAGATATTGAAAAAATACTTAAAATATCTAGAATAACTTGTATTAATGTAATAAAAAAATTTGAAAAATCTCAGACTATATCTAATGTTTCTCACTTAGGAAGATTATCTCTTTTGAAGACTATTGATAAATATCATTTTATTTATATTATGATTGCCAATTAAAAGGATGCAGCAAAAAAATAACAAAAAAATTCAATAATTTTGAACTGACTCAAGTTAGTACAAGTATTACAAGATATATTCTACATAAACAAGGATATTTCAGTTATATTGATAGAAGAAAATCACTTATTTCAGAAAGCAATAGAAAAAAGTGACTAAGATGGTATAAAGAATAAAGATAGTGAAATGAAGAATAAAAGAATATTATTTGGAGTGATGAATCTTACTTTCTTTTATATGAAAATGATAATAGATATGATATATAGTATAAATCTCATGAACAGTATAATATAAATTGCATATTTCCTATTATAAAAAGTGATAACAAAGATATTATGATTTGAGAATATTTTACAAAAAAGAGACTTGGTCCTTTAGTAGTTGTTGATGGATCAATTACAGACAATACATATAAAATACTGTTAGAAGAGCATTTATTAGACTTTATATAAAGTCTTAATGATGATATTACATATACTTTTCAAGATGATAATGTATCTGTACATAGGACAAAATCTGTAATTGAATGAAAAGAGGAAAATTTGATTATCTCTCTTTTATGATCTGTACAAAGTCCAAATCTTAATCTAATTAAGTATTTATGAAATATTTTAGATCAATGAGTATATAGGCTAAAATCTCATTCAAAAAATTTACAAAAATTAAGTGATACACTAAAGGCAGAGTAGCTAAAAATTCCTATCAGTGATTTAGAAAAATTAGTAAATAGTATGTCACATAGAGTTAGTGCTATAATTAAAAATAAAGGAAATCTCACAGAATATTAATTGAAAATTCAAAAAGTTCATATTTAGATAAGTCTATTGATATAAAGTTTATTATGTATTATTAATGTTTTTGTTATATAAAGTCATTTCAAATTCTAAGTAAAATTTTGTATTTTTGATGATAATCATCATGTGACCAATACTTTTGATCAGTATGTGTATATATTTTGATTATCATAAAATATACATAATAATTTATAAGCAATATATTAGTATTATTTAAAATAAAATTAAAAAATATATAAGTAACTATCCAATCTGTATTTGAAATATTAATATCAAAGAAAAAGTCAATTTAATATTTGTTATAGTTAATAATCTTCTTGAATATATTCAAATTAACTTAATTGATTTTCTCTTTTTTGCTAAATATAATAATAAATACAATTATATTCTTATAATAATCAATATATTTTCCTATTATATTTAGATTATTTCTCTTTCAAATAAAGAAGTATTATAATTTATAATGAATTGATAAAAGTTTTCATGATTTTTAGTCCTTTCTCTATACTTCAAATAGATAATAATTCAGAGTTTATAATTAGTATTTTAAAATATACTTATAAGATCTTTAATATAAAACTTGTTCATAATTATATCTATTATTCTCAAAGTTAAGAAAAGATCAAGAGGTTTAATCAAATACTTGGCTAATATTTAACAAAAATACTTTAAAATAAAATCTTTCAAGTTTAAGACTACTAATAAATTAATATTTTTTTCTTATTTATAATTATATATAATAAGATATCTTATAAAACTGATAAAAAGTCTCTTTATGAAGTATTTTTTGAATTTAAAATACAAGTATTCTATAATATACTAAATAAAATAATACAAGTTAGTACTATACTAGAAAAGAAGAATAACAAAATTATGAATACTAATATTTATATCTTGATTAAAGAAGAAAAGAAAGATATATTAGATAAAATAAATATTTAAAGTAAAATAATTATAAATAAAATAATTATAAAAGCAAAAGAAAATCAGAATATATTAACTTCTAGAGAAATAATCATGAATAAATAATTACAGAAGCAAAAAAAAATCAGAATATGTCAATTATGGAGATAATATAAGAGAATAATAATCAAGTTATCACATATAAAGCTTATATAATGCAAGTTAAAAAAGTAAGAAAAGAGATTATAAAAAATAATAAACTTTATCAAAAAAACTTGTAATTTAAAGAAGTATTTATTAAAGAAAATTAATCTTTAAACTAGAAGATGTAATCATAATTACTTCTGATTATAATATCAATTAAAATACAAAAAAATAAAAGTTAGAATAGATTTGTAAGTATAGTAAAAAAATTATAAATATATATAGCACTATTAAGATTATAAGAATTAAATTAGTAATAAAATAAAAACTTTTATAATAAAAAACTTAAGAAAACTTAGATAAATAACAAATAATAGGAATAATAGTAAGAGAAAATAAATAATATAAGTAAATAATAAAATTTATCTTTTTAAATATCTTAAATCTTTTTTTAAGATATATAATAAAAAATAATTTTTTAAGTATATTATTATAAAAAGATATTATAATATAATAATGTATTAGTTTAAATATAATATATATATAATAATTATATTATTACCATAGTGACATAAAATTCCTTAATTCTTTAATTTTTCCTTAGTTATGAAATATTACATTTTATTATGGTTTTATTTATTTTATAATTATCCTTGTTTTCTATATCATTTATTACTATATTTATTATCACAATTCTATTTTTGACACTATATTTTATTTGGGATCTATATTTTTATTATTTTGTATTATGATATTCATATATATAGTAGAATAGTGTAGTAGAAAACTATTTTTAATTTTGGTGGAACAGTTATATTTGGATGATGATCTCAAATGTCTTTCCACATTCTTTGACATCCTTTGATATTCTCTCACGTTCTTTCACATTTTTTTACGTCTTTCAATATCTTCTCACATCTTTTCATATTTTTTAATGTTCTTTCATGTACTCTGACGTTCTTCAATATTCTTTAATATCTTTTAATATACTTCGATATAATCCACTCATAATTATTTATATTATAGTACTTTAATTATATCTTGTATATTAAATAGTATTAGCTAGTAATACTATAATAATT
>CAJVPS010000547.1:0-22951 GCA_910591765.1 Ambispora leptoticha
TATGATGGGGTTGGCATGAAATAATCAAGGTTTACCTAGAATAAGATCATATCTCTGCAATTTCAAAACTTGTGCATTCTATAAGTATCTAATTTCAACTCATCAATCTTTGCCATGGTGGTGGCTGTTATCTTTTTGCCATCTGCGAGTTCAACTGTTACTGGTATTGTCTTTTGTAACTTAACTTTGTTCTTCTGTACAAATTTTTCATCTACAAAATTTCTTGAGGCGTCACTATCTAGCAATACCCATGCTGGCTTGCCATTTACTTGGCCATTAAATTTCAACAATCTTTCTCTATTATCTTCTAAATGAGCGAATTCAACTCTTTCATATGATGATAATAAAGATTCTTCTTGTTTGTCTTCAATATTTGTAATCTTTGCCTTTGGTTTAGAATAATAATTTTTGGCAAAGTGACCTGATTTGCCACAGTTGTAACATGTACCTTTGGATTTGTTATTCTTCTGATTATTATTATTCTTTCTATTGTTGTAATGACTTTCTGTCTGGTCTAACTTCATAGGTATAGGACCATTATTTTGATGATTTCTGTGCTGATTCTGTAAGCGATAACTATTATTATTTCTGCTTGGTAAGTCTAAAGGTCTGCCTTGTCCATACATGGCTGTGTCATAGCAAATGGCTAACTTTCAAGCATCTTCTAAGATTTCTGGTACCTGATAACTTATCTCCATCTTTGTGGCTGGTTTTAGACCTTCTATGAAATATGTAACCTGGTCTAAAGTACTCATGTCTGTTATTTATCTAACTATATTTCTGAATTTTATGCTATAGTCTTGAACAGATCCAGTTTGATAAAGGAGATGAAGTTGTCTGTGAGATATTGTTGATAGTATGGTAGTTGGAAAGCTTCTCTTAAAGCTATAATAAAGGCTTGTCAATTTTCAAAAGGCTCTACACTATCATCTACCTTTACTTTATTGAGATATTAATGTAAGGTTGCATCAGTCAAGAAAGTGGTGGCATATTGTATCTGAGTTTTTTCATCTGTAATTTCTTGGGTCTGGAATATGATCTTGACTTGCATTATCCAGACAAGCACATTCTCATTAGGTTCTCCAAACCCAATATTGTTAAGGTAAATTCAAGTGAAATCTCACTTACCAATTTGCCATAATAATATGTATTTTATTTATAGATCATTATTAATTTATTTACATTTTGTATTTATTTCTTTTATTATAAATATGATCTGTCTATTCTATAATTTTCTCTCAGATCTGAATATTTTTAAATAATAAAAATAATTATAAGTTATAAAATTAAAAACTATTTATATCATATTTTATCTTATTTATAACTATTAATAAAATAATCTTACAACTTGATAGTAGCAGATATGATTATTATAAACATTATCCTCTAATATCTTACATATTATATACTATATATACTTCATATATACATATCTTAATTTTTGTTTATTAAAATTTAATAAAAATAAATATAGCATAATTTATATAATTTATAGCAAGCATTACTAAATTAATCAAGACTGTTAAAGAAAATAGTTCCTCTGATTCTAAATCTGTATTTTGCCTTTCAGTAAAACTATCTATCTATTTTGGAAAGCCAAATAAAAATATACTTATTTAAATAATGCAAGTTAAAACAATATTTCAGATCTAAGAAATTATTAATAAGAAAATTCAGATATAATATAAAATTATCTTTTTGACTGATATAACTTTATATTGGTATCTTAATAAAGTTAAGTAGCTAATAGTATCTTATCTTTTGAAAACTGAGATACCTTTGTCACAGTTCTTAGAGATATATTTTAATTATCATATTATTAATAATATCTTCACAAATAATTATATTTTCTTTGTTAAACTGATTTAGTACAAGACTATAGTATTAAATTTAGAAATATAGTTAGCCAAATAACTGATATAGATGATCTAGACCAAGTTATATACTTCATAGAAGGATTGAAATCTGTTATCAAAATAAAAATTAGTTATCAAGCATCAGAAATTTTAGAAGATACTTGAAAGTTAGCTATTTACTATAATATAGCAATATATAAACAAGATAAATTTCTAGATCTATCAAACAGAAATAATAATAATCATTACTCTCAGAATCAATATAAAAATTATCAAAATAATATCCTATACCTATGAAATTAAATCAGATAGAGAGTTATTATAATAATAGAAAGAATAACAATAACAATTAGAAGAATAATAAATCAAAAAATATATGCTATAACTATAACAAACCAGATTACTTTGTCAAAAATTATTATTCTAAATCAAAGACAAAGATTATAAATATTAAAGATAAATAAGAAGAATCTTCACAATTTTATAAAAGAGTTAAATTTACTCATCTTGAAGATAATAAAGAAAAATTATTAAAATTTAATGGCCAAGTAAATGATAAACTAGTATGAATTTTGCTAGATAGTGATATATCAAGAAACTTTATTGATTAGAAGTTTATTCAAAAGAATAAAGTTAAGTTATAAAAAATAATTTCAGTAACTGTAAAACTTGCTAATAGCAAGAAAATAACTGTCATCATTATGATAAGAATTGATAAGTTAAAGTTAGATATCTATAAAATACACAAGATAGATGCATAGATATTAAAATTATAAAGATATAATCACATCTTAGATAAATCTTGATTATTTTATATCAACTTAATTATAAACTAGAGAAATAATATCATTATCTTTATTTATAGATCAAAAATAATAAAAGTACAAGCTAATAATAAAGTAAAGTCTAAAGATGACATAGTAAGTAAGTGATGCTTATTTGTTACCTGTTACAATATATTGCAACTCTAAAATTTTACTAGTCACAACTAGTTGCAACTGAATAATACTTTATTTGTCATCATATTGTAATAGTTGAGAAGTCATCTTTAGTAAAGTTCCAATTCTAGCTATAATTCAATTTATATTTCAAGATAATAAATTGCAAATCTGTCAATAGATATAAAACTCTTTACTATATATCTTAATAATACTAAAGGTAAAGAAAAAGCAAAAGAAAAATCACTTTTATCAGAAGTATTAGATATTAAAAAAAAATACAAAAATGTATTTTCAGAAATCTTATCAAATTAGTTATTACCTAAAAGAATAATTGATTATAAAATTAATCTCCTTCAGAATTTGAATCATTATTCAGATCTATCTACAGACTTTCTTTCATAGAGATAGATAAATTCAAGAAACAATTAGTTAATTTAATATAAAAAATTTTTATTTATCTAAGTGTCTCATCATTTAGAGTATCAGTTCTTTTTGTATATAAAAAGAAAGGTATATTAAGATTATATATTGATTATAAAGCTTTGAAAAAATTATCATCAAGAATTACTACTTATTATTCAGAATTAATAAGTTAATAGATAGACTTATAAAATTAAAATATTTCTTAAAACTAAATCTATATTCAGAATATTATTAAATATATATTACAAAAGAAGATATATAAGTTCTTAATCCTATCTTTTTGATTAATTAATGTATCAGTCATCTTTATAATACTAATAAATAACATATTTTATGATTATCTAGATAAGTTTATAATTATATACTTAAATGATATTCTAATATATAATAAAATCAAGAAAAAATATATACAATATCTTCAAATAGTCTTGAAAATATCATACAAATATAAATTATATATCAAGTAGAAGAAATATAATATAATTCAGCAGTATATAGAATATCTTGGATAATTATATTAACAGATAGTATCTCAATTAATTAAAGAAAAATTATTGCAATTAGAGATTAATCAGTACTAATTAATATATCAGAACTAAAGATAGTTTCTCAATTAGTTGCAGCTTATAACAGCTAATCAGAGAATTATAATAGAGTTACAGTAGCCAATCAGAGAATTACAATAGAGTTATAACTAGTTATAGCTTCCATTACTAATTAGAACTTCACTTATTTCTAGAACTTGCAAGTTATTACAGAAAATTTGTGAAAGAATTTTTAGCAACTATATCATTACTAATAGTACTCTTACATAAAGATCAAGAATATGAATGATCTATAATAGCATAATAAATATTTGAGTAACTAAAGTAATATCTTATCTTACCACCAGTTTTATTATTATCAGATTCAAAACTACTATTTATAATTATAACAGATATCTTAGATTTTGTTATAGGAGCTGTGTTAAGTTAAAACCAAGACAAGAGTAATCAGCCTATAGCTTTTGAGTCAAGAAAACTTTTACCAGCTGAACAGAACTATTTAGTATATGAAAAGAAATTACTTACAATTGTATATGCTATTAGACTCTGAAAGTTTTATCTAGAAGATCAGAAGTTTATAGTTATCACAGATTATATCTCTCTGAAATATATCAAAATACAACATAATTTTTTAAAGAGATAAGCTCACTGATTAAAAACTCTATAGGCAAGTAACTTTGAAATCAAGTATAAATTTAACAAAGATAATATAGTAGCAGATGTACTTTCTTGCCAATTATATCTGGCAAATATTTCAGTTATTACCACCAATCTTGTTAATAAAGAAGACTTGAAGTATCAAGAAGATAAATACTTTGCAGAAATTTATTAAGTCTTGAAGAACTTTAGCAGTATCAATTCAAAGTAACAAATTAAGATAAAGAACTTTAAGTTGAAAGAAAAATTGCTTTACTTGAAGAATATTAATTGCTTAGCTATTCCAGCTGACAAAACTCTGAAAGCAAAAACATTATTCAAATTTTATGATGTACCAATAGCAGAATATATTGGAATAGATAAAACTTATGTAGCAATATCTTAACAGTTCTATTAGCCCAAGATGAATAAAAGTATTCACAAATATATTACCAGTTGTAAATCTTGTTAACACAATAAAGTAGTAATCAACAACCCTCAGGATTATTACAATCACTAGCCATTCCAAAACATAGATGGAAATATATCACCATAGATTTTATAGCTCAACTCCCAACCATCAAGTCTGAATATGATATAATAGTAGTCTTTGTAGACAAACTATCAAAAAGAGCACATTTTGTACCAACCATAACCACATTAATAGCACCTGATATTACAAAGATTTTCTTTAAAATATCTTTAAATTGCATGGCTTACCTACAATTATAATATCAGATAGAGATGCAAAATTTACAAGTCACTTTTGGAAGTCTTTTTTGAACAACTAGGCACAAAACTTGCTATGTCTACAGCATTTCACCCTCAAACTAATGGCCAAATAGAAAGATTAAATAGAATCTTGAAAGAGATGTTGAGGAAATAACTTAATTGGGGGAGAACAATACTTTTTTACTCATCGTCTAATCCGTCGGCTGGTGTATCCGACGATTAACTATTCTTTTTCTCTTTTTTTTGGTGGGCTTTTCTTGCTTGGTAAACGACAGACTATCCTAGTGATGTTAATCGTTTCAAAAAAGTTCAGTTTGGGTTTCAAACTATCAATTCATGAAAGATGAACCGAATTAAACCAGGTTTTATGGCTTAATAAAACTGTTTATCAGTTAAAAACTCAGTGCGATAACCCGTTTCCACTAAATGAATAGCGAAAATAACGTTTTTGAAGGTAAAACAAAACTACTGAGTTTTCGTTGTATTAAAGTTAAAACTTCAAGACTATTGTTATGCGTATACAGTAAATTCAACAATATTTAGCACTAGGAAATAATCATTTTTAAAAAACAGGTTTCTTAACTCAAGTAATTATATATCGATTTTGATATTTAATGAGTTTCAACGTTAATAAACATCATGTTAAATACGTAACGAAAAGATTTGCGGCCTTTTTGAAAAACAATTCAACAATTGATTCGTTGACTGTAGTGATGGGCAGATACGCGAATGGTCGAACATTATACATACTATACGCATTATGTATACATGTCGATATGTATAGTTTGAGACTTTCCAATTTACTATGCGCTATGCGCTTAATGCACACTATGTTGTTCTATATATATATATATGTATACATTACATGTACAATCACAAAAAGTATCGCCTGGTTCAAAGTTATATAATAAAACATATAAAAAATGAAAATTTTCATATTTCTTTTAGTAATTATTTCTAACTTTTATACCATTTTAAGTTAATCGATTGTAGTTTTCAAAAAATGGTAAACGACTTAAGATGCAAGATTACATGTATCAAATCAGGCGATACATGTACTTTCTGTACATATAACCATCCATAGTGATCGACAAAAAAATGATCAGCAAAATGTATATCCGGCTGCTTGAGGTAGACTTTTTTCTGGATCCAAACGATTCTTTCTGGTTTGTCCGTAAATTTTACCAACAAAATATTTGTTCACTTGGCACGCTTGTTACCTGAACTACCAAAATAATCTATTTATTATTATGGGAGATATTGCATGAAATGCTCGACCTTTTTAGATTATGTTGTAATTGAATCAGCTTCAGATGTGCTTGCAAAATTGTCAAATGAATCACAAGTTTCCGTGTCACCGATTACATGTATTATATTTTTGTGTTTTTGAAGAATTCATTTTTCATACTAAATTCACATTATAAATTTAAAAATAAATTACACAAAACCAGTTTGATGTAATGTGTTTTTATTAATTAACCAAAATTTATCACGTAAATATTTTCGCATCGATGATTATGATCCACGCAAGGCAATTATCAAAGTACCCAGTAAAACCCACACAACCAGCGCAGTGGCACACCATGCGATCCATTTCAATAGCCGTGCCTTTAATGGTTTTCTCCACGTATCACCACTTACGCCCCCGCCATACATTATCACGTCTTCGCGATTTTCGTCAATTTTTAATATCCAGATCAAGATGGCTGATAATGCGTAGTATCCGTCCATGTGGAATGCAGGCAGCATGTTTAGAACGCAAAGACCGAGTGAGACGGATGTCATGTAACTAATGTTATGTATAATTGAAATTTGTTAGATATTGCATAACGAATAAATTTTATTTCGCAAAATTTACCTTAGCATCAATTCACAAATGAGTGGAATCCATTCTGGAATAAACCACCAGCGAGGTTGTAAATCACTTACTTGCACTAAATGGAATATTGATGAAAAAAAAGCCTTATCAAAATAATAAGCCAAAGCTCCATGAAATCGACACCAACTTACCAATTTCTAAAATTTCTTCCGGCCGTCCAAAAAACAATACCATCTTCTCTTCAAAAACTTCACCATCCTGTTGTTCCTTCGTCTCGGCTACCCACGGAGAATCGCGATAATAGATGCGTAATAGTTTTGTGGAATCAATCGGTGTATAAGGCACGACGCAATAATGACCAATTGAAGATGCTACACAATCTGTATCTGTTGAGCATCGATGAGCATCTTTACGAACGGTGGGTACAGATGGAAGACAAATCAACTGCATATTCGAGAATGTTGAATAAAAGTGCTAAAGTGCAAAAATTTTATTTCACCGCGACATAATTAATATGAAGGTTTTGTTTTACTTGTTTTCCGCCATCAATATGTTCAAAGCATGATAATGATTCATTCTTTGATTTTCCGAATGGGAATTCAGGCGATATGTCACAACAGTCTAACGTTGAAGCAGCGTTTGCTTCGAGAGAACAAAATCCCTTCCAGTCGGAGCCATCGAATATACTGTCATGGTTTAATAGAAAGTTGTTCCATTGTTCAAGCGAGGATTCCAATAATGGGTAATCGTCGAGACGAGTGATAAGGTTTGAAGGTTGCAAATGATGAGAAAGTGGTGTATCCTATCATCATGATTAGAAGTTAAATTTCGAAAAGTTAGGAAACCAAATTTTCGATCGAAATTTACCTTTTCCACGGAGATGATGTTAACTCCCCATCCATCTACTGGCTTCCAGAAAGTTGATCCCATTACAAAAGGAACAACTCCACCACTGATCAATAATGCACCAAGCAAATAAAGTACAGCATTATGCCATACACCTGCGCAAATTATTTTTAATTGCTCTAAGCAAGGACGATGAGAGAGTTTATGAACCGGAATATCCACAAACGCACCCGGGTATAGAACATAAAGGAATATTCCAATCGATTTCATCGGGACAGAATACCTTAGAAAATAAAAAAAGAACCCATTCAATTAAATTTGCAGTGAAATAAAATAAAAAATTTGTCAATATAAAATGTAAAATATAAATTTATAATTACTTGGCAGCTGCTATTGCATGACCTGCTTCATGAAATATTCCACATACAAGCAATGAGAACAAAATATAGACTAAATGTGACCATGGTATTGTAAGTCCAGGAATCTTTAAAGCAAGTAAAAATCAATAAGTTATCAAAAAACAGATGCGATTCAATCAAAAACTCGGACCGAACTTACTAAAACATTTGTGAAATGATGGATGTGAGTTGAAGCTGTTCCAGCGCCTGGATTTACTCCTAAAATATCTCGTTTAGAAATAGCTTTGCTAATAATTTCCGGACGTTCTGTTCGTTGCATAAACAAGTCAAGGAAAACCTCTCGCGCGGCAAAAAGCATAAATCCAATTCCAATCATCAATATCCCAGCCCCAACAAATACACCCAACTTGAACCAAAAATCCCAAAATCGAGAAGCCCTAAACGCCAACTTCTGAAAATAATAATTCAGCTGAGTTGTCGAAATACGAAAATAAAAATATTTCAATTCAACGGTGGTCTTGTATCGTTTAATGTGTCTTGGAAGTTGAGTTTCATCGTCGAGATCAAAGGTAGTTAATACAGTATCGGAAGAAGAAAGTGCTGGTTGTTCCTTTTTTTTTGAATTACAATTTATTTATGTTGCAACGAATAAATATCAAAAGCTTTTATAATAAATAAATACCTTTTCAAAAATAAAAATCTTCAATAAAAATATTATAGAGTGCACTAGACCCCAAAAGCCAAAAAAATATAATAAATTCTGTATAATTTCCATGTTGATATATTTTTCGATAACGATAAGTTATTTTTCCTTTTTTTAATCAATTGTCATCGTTATATCAACGGCCGATCAAAAACTCGTAGCACATTCTACATTTTGTTTCTTATAAATTTTTGGAATAATAATATCATGCTATTTTGCATAATCAATTATTGTTCATACATGTATTAACTTCATATAATTCCAATCAAGCGCTAATAGCAAAACAAAATTAATAAATAAATGAATTTTTATTAATTAATTAAGTCTACAAATGTCTCAAAATCTTAGATATAGATTACCAAATATTACTTAAAAAGAATAAAAAGAAAGATCTTGATTTACTAGTTTATATTATTAATCTGAATTCAAAGTTTGATGTTAAATTATAATGATAACCAAAGATAATGCATCAGAGAATCAAGATTTTTCAGTCAGATTATTATGAAAAAACTATCATGTTGTCTGTGGCGAGCATTGGTACCGGAAAAACAACGCCGAGTAAGATTTCTGCAAGAAAAGTTGGATGGGGAGTTATATATATGAACCTCAATGGGTGATTAAATGATTTGGAAGATTGAGTAGTGCGCTTGGTAATGCTATTAATTTCAAAGAAATGTATTCATTTCACGGGGCAATTGGCGCGAAAATTTTGGATTCAGATAATGATGAGATTGCAATAGCTATTTTGTTTGATAATTTTAATCAGTTATCCTTTTTATAGTTCGATTTGGGGAAAACGCTCTAGATACTTTTAAGTGTGATGCCGCTGTATATAAAGTGAAGTATAAGAAACCAGCGGTTCTTATGTATGGTAACGTAAGCCTTTTCCACAAAATTCGCCCAGAAATTATCGATCGTTTTCAAGACAATGCCAAAGAAAGCGCTGATACTTAAAAATATGTTGTAGTATTTGTCATTTCTTGCAGAGCCTGGGCAAATCACGAGGCAGCGAAGCCACTCATAAAAACTTTGTTGGAGAATAATGATAAGCAGATTTAGATGTTACATACTTCAAAAAATAGTTAAAAACGATGTGTTATTGGATAAACTGTTGATACTTGATCGTACGATGCTATATTCAGGAAAATGATAGAGTTCAATGTCACTGATAAGAAATATTTTGATTTTTTTAAAAATAAATTTTAATATTGCTCTGTTTATACAGTAAAAAAAGATATCAATAAAAACCTTCGATGTAAAAAATTTATATTATGATTTGCGCAATTCGGGATACTGTAATTGAACATTCTCATTAAAATACTCCTATTCTTGGCTATAATGCCTAATCGTAACGTGATAGATTTATACACAGAATGGATTATCAAAGGAATTTACCTGATGTTGTACGCCTATATTTTCTTGACTTAGTCATTTAAGGTTAGCGCTAGTGTTCATTCTAACTTGATATATACATATTGAACTTAACTTCGAAATAGACAATACTGTAAAATTTTTTATTCATTGGATATATATCATCGATGATATTTGTCATCGTCAATACAAAAAAGTTGTAAATATTTCGAGCTCTTTCCATTTGCTTTTGGATTGTAGGTCTTGGGGAGCTGATCATGTTTTTCCAGGTGCTCATAGTAAATAAGACGTTTCCCTAGTTCTTTTCTAAAGGCAATAATAGCATCTTAAAATTACGTGATGCGCGTCATTTGTATTTCGGCATTAAAATTTTTAAATACAATCTTATTCTCACTACCTCGTCTCGATTCTCTTTGGAAAAAAAGAGGTGTTACATGAACTGAATTACCATTTCATAATTGTTTAAGCATTTTCCCATGAACATAATTTTCTTCAAATCATTCTACTATTTCATTTACCTTCAAAGGCCTCTCTAATTTCAAGATATCAAATACTGCGGATATTTCTTGATGTGACAAAACAAATATGCAACATAATATTAAAATGTTTATTTTCATCATATTTGGTTGTCAGTCCACAATTTTTCACCATCCAATTTGTTTTAAATGAAAAATCCTTTATTATTAACACCAAAGCACTTAAAATATGACGTATTAATTGCTGTTTTTCAAAATCTGTAAGAATTCTTGATGATTTTAGTGAATATTATTTTCTTTCACGAAATTGGTTAGTTTTTGAAATAATTTTTTATATAACGTAAAGCTCCGAAAATAAGCAACCCCTCAATTTTGGTCCAAAAGTCTTGAAAAAGTTGAACAAGCAATCCATTTTTTGTTAATCAATTTTTCTGAAATTTATTATATACTTATTTATTTTCTAAATTTAAATCTGAAATATCATTTTTATCACTATCTCATTATTTGTATGGACATCATAATTGCAATATCAATTTAGAAATTCTTTTTTTAATTCCCAAATAAAATTTGCCATTTGGACCAAAATAAGCAACTCCCTAAAAATTCGGTTTCAAATTGATGATGTAGGCGGTTGCTTATTTTTGGGACTTTACGGTAATTCTTCAGACTTGCTGGTCATTAATGTATAGACTAGTGGAAGAATGCTAGAGTTGTCACCTACGTCAATTGGTGCATGAATGGTATATAATTGATGAAAATTTGTTGGGACTGTTTTGAATGTACCATTCATAATCCAAAATAATGCATGAGTTAAATAAAATGTCAAATCTTTGTTTTTATAGTAAATAAAAGAATTCATACTTGACCAATTGTAGAATAGAGTCTTTTACTAAAAATAATTCACCATCCAGAGTAGAATGAAGTGAGACTGAAACATTGATTTCATTAAGAGTTTGTTAGTTTCTCGGGGTTTTCTTTAAGAATTCTTCTGAGAGATTATGGTTATGTTGGCATTTATGTTCTAACACATTTAATTTGCATGCGAAGTGCATTATTTGGTGGCATATAAGGTGAAAATATTTTTTTGAATGATTTGTATTGGTCGATCACTTGTTTCTTGGGCTTGCTGCTTGAGCAACTATTTTTGCAATATTAGAACTGCTTGCTTGAGGAGGATGATTTTGCTCAACAAATTGCTTAAACTGATGCAAACCATCAAGAAAGGTTGTAATTACTCGACCTTTGCAATTTCTAGTTTCCATTTTTCACAACAACAATAAAATGTATTCTCCCGATTTCGAACTTTAATCATTAAATAACCGCGGACATTGAGTTTGTCATTTCCTCTTTGAGAAGGCACAGCATCACAAATTTCATTCATATTTTTTATTTTTTTATGAATTAAAATTCATAAGTAGTTTCTTTTGCGCAAATTGAATTTTTATGTAGGAGAAGTATCTAATTCCTGTGACAACAATGAATTGGTCGATATGTTTCAATTGATTTATAGAGCTTTGAAATGACAAAAGTAGGTAAAATCAAGGCCAATTTTTGTTTACTTGATAAACTGTCTGTATAAATAAATTACAAATTATATTGTGATATAGTGCGATAAGAATTAAATGTTACGAGTTTTACAAAACTTTTTTTTTGTCTAAACAAAATTATAAAATTGATTAATTTAAAAATCGAATAAGAATAACCCTTTGACTCAATTAAAACTCCAACAAACAAATTATAAGTATGATATATTGAGTATGGAAATGGTTAAATGACTGCATTTATCACAATCATTTGTATCTATTGATTTTTTCATTTTATACTAACGTTATCCTCTGTTTATATCAGCTCATCGTTTGTTGTTAACATTTGATGATTAAAATTAAGCCAGTTTATATCCCCAATACTTTTCCAACATTTTCAAAGTTAAATGTTCAAGAGATGAAAAAAATGTATTTTCATTTGTTCTTTAGTATTACTATCATTGTTTATGACGAGATTATCATTAATATCAACTTTTTTAACTTTTGTGCTGAAGATTACAAATTCGCTTTTTATAATCCTATTGATGGTTAATAATAGTGTATATAATATCTTTTATAATGTTAGATTAATATTTAAAATCTTCGATTTTATGATTTTGTGTGTAATTATTCTTCTAAATTCTTGCTTCTGTAATATCTAGCCAATAATATAATCAACTAATGCGATATTTATTAAACAGAGAGAGAAAAAAGAATATAATTATTATAAATAATATCCTGAACAGGATAACAAAGAATGAAAACAGTTACATGATTAAGATACGGAAGTACATCCTTTATTGCGCACTTATTTTCTTATCAATATAATCAAGGAAATTTCATTGACAAGAATCGAGCTTTAACTTAATATTTCATTAATCAATAAACTTTCTATGTGGAATAAAATATAGATGCTCTCGCATAAAGTATATGTACACGTGCATGCGTGCATATATTGTCATAAATAAAATTGCCATTGAAAGTTGATCAAATCAATTGATCAGTATAAATCACGAGCTCTTTTTTATGTCTTATCCTTCCTTATAAAGTAATCGCACCAATGAAATCGGTGAAACCGTGAATGACTATCGCTATTAAATTACAAAAACAGTCTTTTGTAAATGATCCCGTATCATTGATGCAATGCTATACAAAATTCTCTATGATATCTCGCAATCAAGGTACACAAATTATAACCACCGATATGGACGATGAGTATGCAGATACCTGTAATTCCTTGAAAAATCTTGCGACTAAGCCTTTTAGAATTATGCTCAAAAACGGATTTTCTTTGCTGTTGCATTTCCAATGGGCCTTTTTTCATTATAAAAAATCTCCTCGAACGTTTGCAACTGAATTTAAAAATACCAATTAAAATCCCGTTAAATTATTGCTTCACCTCTTAATTTTCAATAATGACATCCGTTCACGTTTATACGCCAACTGCAAAATTTCTTTTAACCGATAAAGAAGATACGGAAGACATGGTCGCTGATGTAAAAAAAATTAGTGAAGATATAATTAAAATATTGGAGTCGGATGCAGCTGGAATGGTTATAGACCTTTTCGTGACTAATGGTCACATATACCTTTCGTATCTTGCTAAAGTAGTTAAAGGAGTAGAAATGCTCGATGAATTTATTGAAAAACATGAAAAAGAGGAACCAATTGAAGAAAAATTACTTCGAAATATCGATCGAAGCATCACAATATACGCATTAAACGATTTGGAATCTGATATAAAGTCGATTGAAAATCGCGTTAAACGCATGATGAAAGATGATCTTTCCATCGAGGATCGAAAGCGTGAAGTAGTGCCTGCATTCCACAGTTGCCAAAAGATCCTTTTTAATTTTGAGAAAACTGACCATGTCTTTTATGCGCATCCGTTACTCACCACGCCCTGCTTGATTGGGTTCATCCGCTGTTATCTTTCAGTGATTGCAATCGCGGTTTCGATTGATCCCACTTATAATGACGAATCCATTTGTGAAAAGGAGCGACTCAAAAAAGTGTTGGAGGTCTACAAAGAGAATACTATCGACGCAAGACTCAAGATAATCGAAATTATAAAAATAAAAGAAAATGCTATCGACTTTACCGCCGTTAAGAGCGACATTAAGGAACATATGAAAGATTGGAAAACGATTCAGCATAATGCTAAACGTATGCTTGACTTTGATATGGTTAAAGAAAGATTTAAAGAAAAAAAAAGTGAATTTTCGCGTGACTTAGATATTGTACGAGATGAATTTGGATATGGGAATAAGAAAAAACATACTTGGAATCGTAAAGCTTGGGATCAGCAAAATCACACAAAAGATAATCTCTCTTATCCAATGGTGGTGAAAATGGTGTATGAGGCATTTTTCAATGATCTAATAGAATGTATTTAATAATTCTAAGCTCCTTAATATATTATAGTGTAAAATTAATTGTAAAACGGTATATTTTGATTACAATGGATTTTGTGATTATATTAAATTACTCTTAAGTTTTAGTATTTTTTGGGTTTTATATTTTTATTCTATTTAATTAACAAAAATTATAATAAATATCTTCAGTGATTATCGTTATTTTATTGCTCAAAGGCTCGTTAACATGTCATAATTTAGCACATAACATTCTAATTTATACAAATACCTGCAACTTGTGATATTTTAAATTTAGTTGATTAGAAAGTCCAAAACTCGGTAATAATGATTCCAAGATGAAAGTTCTGATGAACGAATAAACATGCATTTGAGTTTTTAACCCAAGTTAATTGTTCGTATTTGAATATATAACCTTTGGGGTTAAATCTATTCCGGGAATCTTGGCCATTAGAATTTAATTCGTTTCATGAACTTCAAAGCAATTCGTAATCTCAGCACAGCTTCTTGATATTGATTAAAATCGTTTGAACTTATTTTCTCCATATATTGACAATTGCAATTATGAGTTTTTATATAATACAGTTGCTTACATTATACGTATATACGCTAGAAAGATATGAGATGAACAATATCTGTACATAAATAAATGTACATGTGATCTTTTTATTTTTTTTATGATTTAAGTTAAAAAAAAAGAAAATGAAAACCACACATCCTATATGAACACCTGTTGACATTTAATTAGTCTTAGAAGAGAACGCATAGCTACACACACAGCATATATATAAAACATACATTCTCCATCCCTCAGTGAATGTGTGTTACTATGTGTGTGCTGGTACTGTCACGTGTATCGGCTGCTAAATTCAAAATAAAAGTTATACTTTGAGGACTTAAATGTCAAAGGAAGTAAACAAAAGCAAGCGAAAGATGAGAAAGTGAGTGGATAGTAACTTAGCTTTGAGCATGCATCAGGAAGTTTTGAAAATGACGTTATATATTGCAACTTAATGCTAAATATCATATCGATAATTTTTCAAATTCAGAGGTAGATCACGTGATAATTATCCAATAAAATCACAAGATCAAATTCACAGAAGTTGATTACGTGATAATTATCCAATAAACCACAAGATCGTGTATATTACATATTAAAGCTTTTTTATATGCAGACCATTTATTACATGATTTTGGGAGGGAGTGAGGAGAAAGCAATAATTGTTAGAAAATGTGATTTTTGAAGATAGAATTGTTAAGAAATATATATGAAAAAGTAGTGAGAATAATAAAAATTTAACAATATTAACAATAATTGGAAATAAAATGAAACAATAATGATAATAAAAATTATATTGAAAATAAATGATACTCGGCTTATTTTTCATGAATAATTCTTAAATGATATGATATTTGAATTTCATCGATTTTTTCATATACAATTTTTTCTAAAATGACAGATTCTTTTTGATAATTGTCATGAAATTATTAATATTAAAAGAATCAAGCTCAAAGATTCATAATAATTAATAGATGTTTTCATTTTTTTTTAGATAAAGTGATGGATCAAACCTGAAAATTATAGTAATATCAGTGTAAAGGAGTCTTATTGTGATATTATAAATTGTATCAATATTATAAACACAGACTATCTGGTATTTTTATATGGAATCTGTATTTTTAATGACATATTCAGCTACAATATTGGTTAAACTCTTCCTGTAGACATTTATTCATCTAAAGACTTTTCTTGCATAGCATCGAATCTTAGCAAGTGAGACCAATGCTAATGCTTCTGGTACTAATTTTTCAGCAAGCCTCTCATGTATAATTACAGTTTGTTTATGTATGGTATACTGCTCTGTCATCCCAAAACTTTTCAATATAATTAAGTTTGTAATGAAACTTTAAATAAAAGATGACTTTATAATTTCACATAATAATAATTTCCCTCAGCTAAAATTTTAAGTCTGGTTAACTTTGCAAAGTTACAAGTATATAATAGTCAGTTTACTCTGACATTTTTGCTATATTTTCCGCTCAATGCTTGTCTTTATAAACCTCTCTTCAGTAGCACTTTGTCTTATTTTTTTGGCTCATCTCTCAATATTAAATTGGGATGATCTTGAGAAACTACTATCTCTTGCTATTATCTATTAAATGCTGTCGTTATATTTAATATTATATATAAAATATAATTAGATATACAGGATTGTATATGATACTAAAATTATAATATATTAATCTCATTTTAGGTTGGATTTTAAATTAATTTATGATGTCATTAGTCAAATAGAAATTATTTTTTTGTACAACTTTTTTATCAAAAATCATTTCCATCCATCATCGGTGTAATCATCACACATACTTCTGCTAAAAGATTTGGATCTTATATTTGCTTCTCATGTATAATCAAACTTTAATGGCAGTTTATTTATCAGTGTAACTTAAAAAACAACCTTAAAATTAAAAAAAATAATTTATATGTAGTTTTCACTTTTTTCCATCGTAAAATTAAAAAACCTCTCTTGCTAACCGACGAATTACTGTTAGTGCGGTTTGGGTGTGTGACCGCAATTTCCCGGCCTAAGTGATGTCCCCTCTTCTTGACATACAAGCATGTAAAACAACTAAGAGAGAGAACTCAATAAATTCTGTCTATTCACATTCTGAACATTCAAGAACTCTCCAAAACTGAAGTCCATTTAAATTCCATCTTTATTTTATTTTAAATTTGATTCGCATAAAAATTTCAGAATAAATTATATTAATGTTCCGAACATTTTTACTTTTGAGATCAATGCTGATTCACTTAATAAAAAAACTTTTTCTTATTATGACTTTAAAGCGCATTTTGTATTCATATATGGCTGAATTTGAAACTTTGAAATTCAGGAGATTTAAATCAAATCATTAAAGTAAAAGGACTATTAAGATATATGTATTAATTGTATATGAACACTATATCTACATATATAAATAGCAATTTGAATAAGTAAGGTCTACGGAATTTATTACTAAAAAACGATTTTCGTTATATATGGCGAGAGCTGTATTAACCGAAACTAGAAAATTATTATTCATAAACCTAACACTTACATCATGTATTTTATCATAAGTTGGAGACGCTCGTTTACTATACCTAAAAAAAAAGAAAAATGAATTTTTATTTTACATTTTCTTCTTTTTACTCATTCAAATTCAAAACTTGAAATTTCTATATATGCTAGTGACTCATGAAACGACTTTAAGTGGCAAAGTAAAATAGTTATCAACAATGAATGGATTTTAGATATATTTTTACGGAAATTTATTGCATAATGGACGGTTCTACAGCTGTCTGCACTTAATTACATGCGCAATAGAATTTGGTGAGAAAAACAAATAAAAATAAAAATATTATAGTATGACCAAAATTTGATGCTTTTATTCTTCCATTTCATAATGCGTCTATAACTACCATCTCCAAGATAATCTTGAATGCATAACGATGAAAATTTGCTTTATATGACGATTTTAGGATTGTTTTTTGGATTACATTTACTAATACGTATCACGATAAAAATTTGAAATTCATAGTGTAAATGTAATACGTTATATTTGAACAAAGAATGTACTCGGTATGCAATCATTATAAAATTAGGTTGATTTCTTGTCAAATTTCGAATATATTTTTTCTTATAAAGTCCGATGGTTGTTCTTTGGTATACTAGTGATATCAAAGATAAACTTTAATAAGAAAAGATGCGTTTATATCTAAGAAGTCCATAAGGAATGGAAATGAATACTTTATAAATATATTTGGCTCACAAACTTTGTGAGCCTTGATATATGTTCTAATTAAACGAAAACTTTTTCCATTTATTTGATTCCTTCGACACATTTTCATTTAGGCGCTTGTTGTCCGTTAACATCTTTAAAATCAATTATTTATTAATTAATGATGGTATACGATATTTTGAAACGTTATTAATGAAAAAAATACGTTGTGTGATTTCTTTAAGTTTGAATTTTCAGTGTCTTATTCATTCACAATATCACTATCTAACGTTAATGGGACATATGCTGACATTGTAAAACAAAACAAATAATCATTTGTTGATTTGGCATCGATGTCAAGAGTCGTATATGCTAGAATTTTGTGTAAACAAGTACCTTTTAGTATATTGACAATGATACTGTATTTTTTGAAAAATAATGAATTTATCTTGATTTAGTACATGCAAATTAAAAAGTTTGTAGAACCTAAATTATAAATGGGATATGGTACGAAATCCCGAATTACGAAATCCAGAAATATCGAAAGCCCAAAAGATCGAAATCCCGAATCATGAATTCCCGAATGGCATCCCGAATGCACGACATCCCGAATACACGACATCCCGCATGAACGATATCTCGTGTGATAATTTTAGTATTTCATAGGATACATGTATTCAACTTTCGGGATTTCGTATATTCGGGATGTTATTCATTTGGGATGTTATTCATTCGGGATGTCGTTCATTCGGATGTCGTTCATTCGGGATGTTGTTCATTCGGGATGTTGTTCATTCGGGATGTCGGTTTAAATGTCATTTTGAAATTACAAAATACATCACGTTAAATAAATATCTCAATGAAAACATGACATCAACTTCTGGCGAATCGGCATCGAATATTATAGTATAGGCAAATTCTGAATGAGAATATGCAAAGAACTGAAGACGAATTCTGTAGCGAAAGATAGTGGTAAGTTCTGAGAGAAAAATTGCATCGAATTGCTGAACACACGTACATGTACATGTAATATTTTTGCGGATTCACAGGCAACTGTCTAAAGAAGAGATTGTCATTAATATTATATTAAAGTAATGAAATTAACTTTTTACCTGTATGACAACCCTTTTAACTATAAAACAACTCGTTCTGTCTTACTAAATAAAAAAATAACCAGTATTTGTTTCTTATTTTTTATCTATTTTTTCCTGAATAAAATTGTTATAATATAAAGAATCTTTGCTCAAAGCTATGAAATTCTCGTAAGTGATCGTCATTTATCTTATGTCCATTAATACATGTATATCGCTATCGCTATTGATTTATGCTTGTAGTTTTAGAATTCATAATTGACTGCCACGCTATTTCTTAAAGATTTTAGATCTAGAGAAAACAGAACGTGACAAAATAGTGAGAGCTTCGACTGAATGATTTACGAAAGGTGGGTTCTCGATCCGTTCTAAAGGTCTCCCGTGGTAGTTTTTGCGAGAACTACTACTTAAACGACGGTCGGCGACGGGAAGAATTATATCTATCAGAGTTTGACGGGCACAATCGGTTGGTTCACGGAATTCCTAGTAGTTTTTGCTAACTACCAACACAGGAAGAAAAAATAGGACTTATTGATACGGTCAACAAACTAAAAGAATTGAGCATCAAACTAAAAGATTCATCTGGACTTATTCAAACGCCAGTAAACAAGATCTTTTTATCGAGAAATATGGTTTATTTAAAGTGAAATTCTTCCACTTATCAATTTTTAACACAAAAGGAATAAAAGCTACTTGTATGCAAGTGCGGGTAACAACAAAAATATAATTATGAATTATTATTAACTTCTTTATTAAGGCCAAAAACGCGCCTTTATATACATATGAGCGAGCACTTATGTTAAAGTATTTCTAATGATATGCTAAAGAAAACTATACAATGATCCATTCACCGTTTTTCTATCATTATTGAAGATTTCCGGTAATACTGAAAGAGTTCTACACAGGATGAATTAGGCTTGCGGAAAGGTTATTATTAGACGTCTGTCAATAATGAAAGTAACTTCGAAAGGATTTTAGCTATTATAACTTAGAGTGAGAAAAGTATCAATTGTAAATTGTGAACAATTATGGTAACAATCACTTAATTGTTACGAATTTGGCAAAGAGAAGCGGGACTCATTGTTATTCGTGAATGAAATTATAATGCGGGTTATCCATTAATTATGTACGAATATACGTGGGGTGGTTGAAAAGTTTTGATCGTGCGGCTGTATCTTAGCGAAAATCAGTCTAATCTAAAAATGGAAAATGCAGTTTGACGTGCATCAATTCAAGGAACAAAGAAAAAAACGCCGAAATTCATTCACCCCGTTGTCGAAAAATCGATTTTTTTTACACCTTACCAAAGCAATTGGCCAAAAATGAATAACAAGGACCAGCGTTTCTACACTTTCGTTCTTGGAAGAATGACCGTGACGCAACTGAAATCCACAACGAATTAGTCAATGCAGTAAGGGAACAAGTACTATCGATTGTCACAATTAGACGCTGGATTGCTAAATACAAGGATGGAGAAATAGATTTTGATGACAAGCCTCGTTCTGGACGTCCTCGCGAAGTGGTAACGTCAGAAAAATTGCAAAGGTCCAAGAACTTGTAGCCAATGATCCGCACAATATTACCCGAAGGTTGGAGGAGGAAGCGGGTATATCCCATGAAAGAATTGTGCACATTTTGCATAACGAATTGGACTTGCACAAAGTTTGTGCAAAATTGATTCCCCACAAGCTTTCAGCAGAGCACAAAGAAAAACGAGTTGAAATTTCCAAGCCACTACTAGAAGTTCTTGAGCAAGGCTATAATAATATCATTATTTGGGGACGAAACATGGATGTATTTTTTTACCATTTCAAGCAAAGAAAGTAACAAAATTTGGCTGAAAAAAGGGGAAAGAAGACCTCAGATCGTCTGAACGGCACAAAATTCAAAAAAAGAATGTTTTATTTTTTTTTTCTGCAGATGGCATCGTGGCAAGAATAGTGGTCAAAAAAGATCAACGGTTAATGCCAACCTTTATAGCAAACATATTCTTCCAGAAGTTTTTTTCTAAGTTTATGGAAAAAAAGAAAGAACAACTGTAAGAGATGTTATGACAATGCTGCGCCACACAAGGCAGGCATTATTACTGAATATCTCAGCAAGGAAAGAGTCAAACTTCTTCCCCATCCGCATTATAGTCCAGACCTAGTCCCTTGTGATTTTTACTTATTTCCCAAAATCAAAAATGAACTGAGTGAAAAAAGTTTTAATAGTATTGAAAACCTTTTAAGAACTATCCAGAAAATCACTAAAGCAATCTCTAAAGAGAAATATTACAAGTCATTCCAGAATTGGCTGAATTGGCTGTAGAGATAGAGAGAGAGTACTTCGAAGAAATTAATAATTACTTTGTTGATTATTTATTGGATTTATCAAAATAAAAATACATGATCAAAACTTTTAATATTTCACATAGTTATATAATAATTATTAAGAAAGCAGATTAATGTTAAGAAATTACTAAATATTAATAATAGTTTCTGTTTTGAATATTATTATAAAGTTTATTTAATTATTTGATACTGTTAATTTTCACAAGCCAATTATTATGAAATCAATTTTTAATAATATTTATCACAAAAGTATAGAGATATTTATCAGATAATTTTTGAAAGAAGAATATTCAGACCAAAATTATGTCTTATATAGCCAATTAAATATAAGAATTTATTATATTAATATATAATTCTATATTATATAATACTGATTAAGAATTACAAAAATTATAGTAAAGCTGAGTTACTTCTATATTATATAATACTAATTAAAATTACAAAAATTATAATAATATCAAGTAATAATAGATATTATAACTGTTATAATATAATAATATTCTATTTGTTATAATATTGCAATTTAAAATTATTACTAATTATAATCTGATAATACTTATTTATTATAATATTATAATAATTAAGAAGTTATCTTTAATATTTTATTTATTTAAATTAATTAAGTATTATAAGAATTATAAATATATCAAATAAAAAATCAAAAAAATTCTTATAAAATTATTTTTTAAATCTTTATTTAATATATAATTAATAATAATAAAAACTTCTTTATATATTATATCTGAAGATGAAAATATAAAAAAATTATTAATGATAATCAAGTTTAAGATTATCTATTTTATTATTTTTTGAATATTAGAATAAATAAACTTTATTTTTAATAAGAAAATGTAATAATTAAAAAATATTTATTATATAAAATAAGAATATCTAGTATAAATATTTATAAAAGAGATAAAAGATAAGTATTATATTTAGAAACTTTAAAAAAATCAAAAAAATCTAAAATATAAATATATTGTTACCATAGTAACATAAAATTCCTTAATTCCTTAATTTTTTCCTAGTTATGAAATATTATATTTTATTATAATTTTATTTATTTTATAATTATTCTTGTTTTCTATATCATTTATTACTATATTTATTATCACATTTCTATTTTTGATACTATATTTTATTTGGGATCTATATTTTTATTATTT